>JAJJWW010014151.1:0-12510 GCA_023531295.1 Papaver armeniacum
ACGACTAGTTTTTGGAAAATGCTGAACCGGCATTGTCGTAGCGTGAACTAGTATGCCGGCAAACCTTTGCAGCAGTTTATGATAAACTTACAATGCCGGTACTAGGAAATTTTTTAACAGAAATTGAGACAAATATGCAACCAACAATCAATGTCGGCACTCTACAATCAATGCCGGCACTCTAAAAACCATTTTATGGTTCAAAAAATGGCGATTTTGTACCTTGATTTTTGAACATTCCGGCATTAGTATAAACTTATCGTAAATGTGACACTAAGTACCGGCATAGATTAATATACATACTAAGCCGGAATCATTAGGCAATTGAAATATGTTTACATACTAAATGGGAACTATAATTTATTTCGACGGTATCATAATCAGCGGAACAACGAATGCACTTAGCACGTGCATCAAGCCTTTAAACCACTTGGTGGCCCAAGTGGGCCAGTTATAGTCTCGTGAGGGCTTACGTAGAGGTATACCCACAAAACCTTACGAGTTATAGTCTGAGTTTAATTATATTGGCAGTGCCGTTAACTTCCTCAAGAAGTGTATGAGTCCTCGTCTGAAACTCATGACCGTACCTAAATTATTGAGTCCGGCCCAAAGAACAACTTTGGAAAAATAATTATTTTAATAAGTCATCGGTTGGCATAACCGATAAATAATTTTTGATGAGCAGCTATTGATTCACAAACTTACTACACTCATGCGGTGCCCGTTTGGCATAGCGTCCTTACGAGGCTTTCAATTCGTTTCTCGATGAAATGCGCATTCATTGTATAAATAAGCGTACCTTTCCCTTATCTGCGTGAGTGTCCTCCTTGAGCGTTTAGTTTAGTGCTTTGAAAACCCTAAACCACGTTTCCACCAAGCATTGGTGTTTTGATCATCCCCAAGGTAAGGCCCTCTTTGGTTGGGTCTTAGATTCACTGGCCACCCGTTGCAGCTTCCTCAACGGAATGCTTTGTGAGAGTGGTGTGTGCTCGACAATAGCAACATCTTGAGATTATTGAATGGAGTTGGAGCCATTTTAGTGTTCCAAAGTGATGGATTCTTGATTTAGGAAGTTTGAAAGTGATGGGTGAATAAGTTTGGTAGAGATAGGTCTTTATTTATAGCAAAAAAGTACCCAACGACTAGTTTTTAAAATCCCCTACAACCGGCATGGTCGTAACTGTGAAATAGAATGCCGGCAAATACTTAGGCATGGTGTATGATAATCTTACAATGCCGGTAGTAGAAAAATTTTTTTAACGAGAGATTTAGACAAATATGCAACCAAAGCAAGCATGGTTTCAAAACACTTTGAAGCGCATTAAATTAAACCGAGCATTCAATCTATAATAACGTCTATGCCGGTAGTTGATGAATTAAAAAAAAACGGCTAGTTTTTTGAAAAATAAGACCGTTGGAGATTCATATCTATATAATACCCCCATTCCTTTGGAAAATTATACACAAACCAGTGACAAATAACAAAAATCATTCTCTCGAAAGCAAGCACAGTTAAAGCTTCACAAAGGATGGGGGATTCATCATCTTCCTCTATTTGCAAAGTAAGTACATTTACTAACAATATGATCTTCACTACTATGACCCGACTAATATAATCTTCTCTTCTGAGTCATCATTACAGTATCAAATTTGCAAGTCCTAAATCTAGCCATGGTATCCTTTTATTTATTCAAAGTGAAGAAGTTGTGATAGGACACGCAGTTTTGGATTGCAAAAGCGATGATGCTGAAAATGGAAAGAATGTTTCACTACACCAAATTACCGGGATTCGTAACGAGAAATTCATGTAGCTTCTTGGCGTTTCATTCCGTTACAAATGGCAGTTACGAAACTTTTGTAACGAGGGCATTGGCAAGTTCTGAATTTTCCAAAAAATCGTAACAAGGAGCGAACCGTTACGAATTTTTTTACGGCGTGCAGTCCACACGCTTGGTCACACTAGAATTCGTAACACACAAGCAGGTTTTTTTTTGGGCCCACACTTTCAAATCCTCCATCTACTGGCCGTGTATTCCTACACTAATATCTATACCCTTCATGTATTTTTCGAGATACAACACAACCATATATCCCTAGTTTTTATTCTCTTCGCAAACACATCTCTATCTTTCTATCTTTCCGCCTCTTCTTCTACAATTTGTTCCTCTTTGTTGCTCTCTCTCAATCCTCTTTGCAAACACAAATCAGCCAGAGGAACATCCTTCCAATTCTATTTCCTCTTCTTTTCTTGATTTCTTCTTATAGATATCGTGTTCTTCTAACCTAGAATAGATCGGTTTTCATTCTCATCTCGTTTTACTGTTTTCTCTTCTTTTTCTTCTATGTGATTTGAGAGGAAAGATGAAGGTTTAGTGATCGAGAGAGAAAAGGATTGAGAGAATAATAGTTGTTAGTAATTAATGATCTTTGATTAAGTGGTGGATTGATTAGCAGAAAAGGTAACCTACAGCTTTAATTAGGGTTTTTTTATTTATTTGATAATTGATTCATAGAAAATTGAATATGGAATTCATCTATTAAGATTTTCTCTTACATACTGATTCGAAGATCTAATTGATTACGATGTCAAGCTATCTTACCTTCGCTCACATCCCGAATAATTTGTTACCAAAATTTGTGATTAAACATCGACTCGGGTTCAAAACCCTAACTCCCTAATGTATCATTTAGTGTTTGTTTGATCAATTTTTTTGGTATTTTAGGTTTTGATGTGATTTTTTTTGAATTTGGGGGGCTATTTTGGATGTTGAAAAACAAGGAAGTTTTAGGGGTGGTTCATGTTAGGATTTGTATTGATGGTCATATTATGGAGAATCCGGGTTTGAACTACGTAATTCTCCAGAATTTTTTGATTTTTAGTCGTCTATTTTAATGCAGTAAGTTTTAGCTAATGAGGCTTTGGTAGAATTGATTATACGGTGAATCTTATTCTTGTGATGGGATTATTATTCTTAGTTGGTAATTATTTCATGTGTTTTAGGTTACATGGCAGGTAATCAAAGAGGAGCCAATTGTAGAAGAAGGGCACGAGTGAAAGATTCGTAATAACCTTAATGTTCCTTTTATAACCTTAATGTTGCTTGACTAAGTATCTATTTGAATGCAAATTAGTTAAGGAGCTGAAATAAAGCATATATGTTGTGTTTGGACAAGCGCTTGTCCCGATTGGCCTTTCTCCTCATGCAGGTGCTCATTTGCATTTGATTATCTTAGTTTACGTATCATTGCTTGGGCTTGGACTCATACTATTACGGGCGTGATAATGTGCAATACTAGGAGAAAAGGTGAGACAGTTTGCCTTATTCATCGAGAAAAAGCTGGGGAAGAAAAAGGTATGCACTAATACATTCGTCTTTTTGGACCTTTTACAAAGGGTTACTTAAAGATTTGTTAATGAAGTAAACGAGAAAAGTAAGGATCCACGCGAGGGAATCAACATCTTGGGAAGAAATATGATTTGAAAACCCCCAGTATGTTATTGCTATACGATTTTGGATGCTGCGAAAATAATCAATTGTGATATTACTTTATCTTATTACGACAAGAAAGAACAAAAGTCTAATATTTTAAGTGAAACTACAACCACGAGCCTCTGCCCTTGTATCATCGACATATGGATAGCTAGTTTACGGGTGGCTATTTCTTTCTCATAATCCCAATTGTCACTCCTATTTATACAACCTTATCTAGATGTGGGTTGATGATTTTCTTATTTATACTGATTCTGAGAAAGTAGTAGAAACATAGATTCGGGGGCATTTAGAGCCACAAGATTTCTCAGTGATATCCGTTTAAGAAGTGCCCTACTCTTCTATCTGGTGAAAACCCTTAAACTAAATCCATTGATTTTCAGGATATTAACAAATAAGGTGATAGCATATTTACATTGTCGAATTATATTTGTTAATATTGTGTTTTGCAGTGTTTGTTCATCTCTTATTAATGTATACATATTACATCGAAACGGTATGTGTATGAAAATTGAGGACTTCATGAATAATTTGTTAATCACTAGAATACATGGAAAAGTTAAGCGCAATCTTACCAAACTAATTATATGACTTAACTAATGATTATTTTTGCTTTGTTCAATTTAGGGACACCCAGGCAACTTTTTCGCGGTGAAGTTGCTGACTTTGATAGGACTAAATTACCCAACTTTGTTGTGAGATAATATATAATTGTTCTCCTCATTAAATTATTCGACTTTTTGTTTTTTTAACCTTTGCTATTTGCCTTTGAAGTGCTTTCCCATATGACCAGGACCTCGTTTGGGTCTTGTTCTATAATATCTAAAGCTTGAGTCGGCACATAATTCCAAATTCAAGGAAGTGTTGAAGGATTTTGACAAACTCATAACAACCTTTTATTCAAGTTCTTTAGTTTAATACTTTCAACAAATGATCACAAATTTTGTTAAATCATAACAATGTTGCTTGAGTTCTTTGGTTACTTTGATACTTGAGCTATGACACATTGATAACTTCTTATCCCTTTATCTGTTTCGATTACCTAACTAGGGAGGAAGACCATCGTGGGTAAGTTTCTCTTCCATCAACAATATCACTTCTCAATAAAAAGGTTGCAAAATCTTTGCTTATATATATATATCCTCGAGATATTGTAAAATGGCATTATGTAACTTGATTGTGAAAGTCTTGTCTTCAAGAAGCTCTTTTTTTGTAATGCATTATAGTTGGACCAACCCTACGAATGCCATGCCTATCTCGTTTCGGTTCGAAAGAAAGATAAATATCTGTATCTTTATTCTAAATGGGATAATTTTCATGAGCCTGGTCAGGTTGAGATTGAGTTTTTGAAATCATGAAAGCTGTGGAGGTAGCAGGTAGCTTCAATAGGTGGCATCAACCAATTTACATGGATCCGATTCATTCTTCTACAAGTACCATTGAGTTAAGATCTTTACTTTGTTATTTCTTTCCCGTCCATTTGGTTCTTTTCTGATGTAAAGTGTTCTCTAGACAACATTTTTTGTTTTAAAGACCAAGTTGAAGTCGGATGTTGAGGAGGAATACGTGAAACTTGGTCAATAGAGGCTAGTTAAGTTGAGAATCGATGATCATTTTTCTAGTTTTCCTATTTGAAATATATCGATGGAGATGATTTAGGTAATACAAGCGTAACCATAGAAGAATTTATTTCCGGAAATACTACTGTGGAATACTATTGAGTCAGTGGATTGAGCATCTTTCTCTTGCTAAAAGCGATGTTGATTGTTGGACTAGAAAATTTATGTTACTTTTTGCTTGCGGTGTCACGAGAACCATCCTCGGGAGTTGTTTCGGTGAGATTCAAAGATACAAAGGATGCTCACAAGTGTATAGAGCTAATGAACGGAAGATGGTAAGCTTGGTATGCTTTGCGTTCAAAATTATTATTACTTGCATGTTTAAGCTGCTCAACTGGTAATGGATATACGTATATACATCCCTTAAGAAACCAAAAGCATATCATAACACCTATATCCCTATCTTACTTTGGCTTTGTCTTCCACTTTGTTAGTGCTGCATTATGGCATTAAAAATTGCATCCATAGTCACTTAGTTCAGACCCATTAATTTCCATACTTAAATAGAACGCAGAAAGATGCGCTTGCAATTTCTTTCCCACGATCGATAAGTCACCATATTAAGAATAGTTGTCCATGAGCGCCAATGTTTATATACGGCTTGAAAAGTAAGGAATGTGTGGTTTCTATTATCTCTTTTATTGTCCTATGTAATTGTTATATGCTATCTCTAATCATTTGAATTTGGTTTATCTTTATTTGCATTTGCCAAATTTTCTTGTTAAACAATATCTCTATTAAACCGTTGTTAACAATGTTTTGTGTCTACGAGATGAAATCTTTGGGTGTTGCTTCTTCTTGGAAGAGAGCTCAAGCAAGGCGGTGGCCATGGATTGAAGATGTGAAGCTTCTGTCGCTTTGGATTCCATTAACCAAATTTTGCTTCAAATTAAGCCAATCTGCTGGCATGAGGAAAATTTATTATGAGTTATGTTTACATGCATGTTAATGCGACATGAGGAAAACTTAGAAATAGGTTAGCAACTTAAGGACTGTTATCGATCTGCATTTGTTAGTATTATCTTATATGCTCTTTAAGTACTAAACATATATTGTAATCATCCATTATATTCCCTCAAAACATAGGAATTCTCTGAAGTCTTTCTTGTTGAAAGAGTAAGTAATTATTGTTGTTGAATATGTGGTGAATTTGGTTGAATTGAATCAAAAAAATTTCCGGGGAATTATTTTTGAATTAGAAGTACAATATTCCAACAATGGCTTGAAGCTATAATCGATGTGCTTTAGTCAAAATTGCGTCGGCATGACCAATTTTGACCAGTCAAGATATTGTGATAATTTTCTTTATTACGAAAAATTTCATGCTGGCTGCGTCACAGATTACGACAGCGTTATTTACAAAAAAAATTAAGTAACGGCAGAAAGCTGACTTACCGCGTGGCAAATTCGTAACGGCTCCGGTATTACGAATGGTCAACGAGAAATTCGTAAGCCACAAAGCCGTTACAAAAAAATGCCAACACCCACTTTTCAACGAGCAGAACGTTACAACCCGTTTTAGTAACGGCTTGGTTATTACTAATCCCCGGAATTTGGTGTAGTGTTTTACAGGTGTTTGAATCACCCAGAAGTGCGATGAGTTTCAATGGTTTGACAAAGCTATTCAACTTGAAGAGTCAAGGAAAACCACAGGGCCATTGCAAGCCAATCGATGGGTGTGATGGGTGTTATATGAAGGGAAAGGAATATGTTGAAAGAGAAGAACCAATGAAGTTGATCCTGTGACACCCCCCTCCCGGACGATGTCTTCGAAGAAGAGGTTCGAGAAAGGCTCAAGGTTAAAGTAATTGTTGAAAAGGGATGAAATAGATTATCCTTAAGCAAATGTAATCCATACGATGTTGTTTAGCATGTTTTAATTAAAAGTTTCAAATCCAATGTAATAGATTAATTAGGAATAAAATAGAAGAGCATTGAAACGGATTTTATTCAAAACTAAAGTACCGGCATTGAAATATTCAATTTTACAGTCTGCGGTTTATAAGAACTATGAAAATTTTCAAATTATCGAGAAAACCGGCATAGATGTTAAAAATACTATTTGTGCGGTACCTTGAATATCTATACGGGAACATGGAATTTTTTAATCTTCTTGTCCCGGTGTGGTTTATAAAGAATCTCAGGCGCATTGATGTATTGACCGGCATTGATGTATAAATATTAAACAATGCGGTCCCAAATTCGCTTTGTAAGTCTAATTTATCATCTTAGGAAAAAGTCACAAATAAATCTTACAAGGATAAACATATTCAACATAAACGAATCACTAGAAATCAAAACATACTCAACATAAACCAACCAAGCTGGATTTTGCTATCAATTCTTAATCAGTATCCTAAACCAAAAGCAAACCAAACAATGAAGAGTTTAACACGAGGTACAAACGAAAACAAATTCGGAATTGTTCAAAGGCAGTGACAACCACCATCCAAAAAAACACAACTAAAGAGTTAAATCTTTGGGTCTTTTGCTTCTTTTGGGATGGTTTGTATAGTTTCCTAGAACAAAGCTTTTTGCACTAGGGTCGGTTTCTTCAATTCTATCAAGCTTTTCCTCGAATTCCCTTCATTTCTTCCAAGGGACAACACCTCTCCTTCACAGTACTTGCAACCCAACATCTTTTTTAACTTCCAAAGCCTACGCGGCTAGTTTAATATAACAAACACATAATTAGTATACAAATATGATTATGTGTATATTAAATAATGAGCAATTAACAATACTTACAAGCAATCCATGGTGTTATTAAGTTGGGTCATCGTAGGTGGTGCTGTGCGGGAGTTGGGCAGGAGGTTTTTAAGGGGAGGAACTTGCGTCATCCAGGCCGGACGACATAAGGATGTGACCATTCTAGGTACTCTTCCCATGTAATCGGCATCAACTTGTCATCGCCGTTTTCAGCAATCTCAACTTTTCCCACATGACAAATATCTGCAAACGGCGTGGTTCCTATCCCTCAATCTGTTGGGTCCGGTTTCGGATCATACTCACATGCAACCGATTTGGAGTTGAATAACACAAGAGAAGGTCGAGATCAAAACATTGAAAAAGGCGATACGGAAAAGTGCTAATTGCTTATATCCAAGTTGACGCATCACGCGTAGGATTGGCCATAACGTATCCTTTTGGGTGGAACAAGCGGCCCATGGTAAAATGCAACGTTACCGACCTCAAAACACTGCACGGTTTCCTCTAGCCTCCTTGTAAGGGTCAGACACAGCATCTTTGGTACTCATTCGTCAAAGCCAATCTCATATCGATCGATTGACCCATGTTCACAAGGCTTTAGATGTCTGTTGAACTCGTATCTCTTAGCTAGGCGTATCGGGTTAGGAAGATCTATGATCTTCAGGAGGGTAGACCTTGAACAAGGTTGGGAAGTGCTCATAAGCCCACACCTATTTCAATGTGAAGCAATAATTTTTGTTTCTAAGTTCACGATAAGAGTACACTTAGACAATATACACAATAACATAAGTTTAAGAACAAATTTACTGCGGTAGAGAGTGAAATTCCAGACAAATTGGTTGGTTTTAGCCTTAGAGGTCTCATCTCCATCATCAAATGTGCCATTACCGCGGTGCCCCAAGAATATCCATAGACATCTTTACGGATCCAAATCTTGAAGGTAGTTCGCACTAACCACATTTGCCATTGGTGTCGGGGGAATACCCTAGTGCCCAAGATGTACAGCAGTGCTTGGCGGTATAGCAGAATTTGTTTAGGGTCCCATCCATCCTCCAAACTTCTTTTCTTTGTCTTTTCAAAATTCTTCTTAAGCGAGCGTCAACTTGATTGTCTTTGTCTTGCAGGGACGTGGATTCATAAAAGCTCTCCACGAAGTTTTGTAGTCCCAACCAAATAGCTTATTAGTCGGGCAGATTACCCGACTTCGACCTTTCTAGGTCTAGAGACTCAACTCTTTACGCAATTGATTTGCCGATAACATTTCAAGCCTAGAATGTTACGGCATCTTCAGGGATGAAGGTCATCTCCCAAAAGGAAGTGCATGGTATCGGTTTCACCATGATACCTTTTAAATGACAATTGTGATGGGTCGGGATTCATAATTTTCAACCAAAGCATATAGACAGAATCCTTTACTATTGTTTGGACCTCTTGGCATTCCTCGGACAAGTCGACCATCCATGGCTTGGTTTAGAAGCAAATCATACCAGCCTTCTTATGATCCTACAATTAAGAGAAACAATACAATTAAGAGATTTTACATAAATACACAACAATACATATGTACAAGATAGAAAATGCTTACATAGGTTTGATAGATAGTGCTGAGCCCACGAGTCCTTGTATCCAAATAGTATTTTCGGTTCAGAGCTTCGCCCCAAATTCTACCACGATCAAGGTCGGGAATCATGTCATCAATGTGAGGAAGGTGAGAACCCTTAACTTTCACTTTGGCGTTGCCCTTCCCCTTCTTGCCATTGTCTTGTGTTGGTTGTTGACTTGGGCCACCAACTCGCTTTGGCTTGCTAATTGACTTTCCTCTTCATCTGGTTCATCTTGATCATCCCGCTCACGATTTGCAAGTCGACTACGGTCACTACCACTCTCCCAAATTATCCCTCTTGTACCAGCCCCCAAACGTATCTTACGACCTTCATCTTTCCCTCGAGGAGGCGGAGACGAGGAGTATCAAGACCGTCCCTCCTTACTTCTCTTAGTGACAACATCTTTATTTTTTCTTTTGTTGGCTTCCTTTGCTTTTGACCTATATCGTAAGCACACGGAAAGCAATGAATATAAGACAACTCACCTTCAGTTTTAGTACCGGCATTGAATACTTTAAACTAGACCACGCGAGTACAATGTTCGGCAGTACACATTGATCGTCGATAGTGCTGCAGTACCAACTACTAGGCATACAAATGAAACCTAAAATCTACTGCCGGCATTGTTGACAATGTTCCTGTATGTTTTAAGTCCACTACAGGCATTCTCTAATTATTTAAAAACAACGCACGGTACAAATAACTAGGCATGTAAAGAAACCAAAACTCTATCTGCGGTACTAGTGACAAATTCATACACTCTCTGTATGTTTTAAGTGTACTACCGGCATGCTCGAAATATTAGAAGCGAATGCCGGTACGTTAACACCGACGATGGAATGAATCCAAAAACAATGCCATCGTGCTGGTGGCAAATTCATAAACTCTTCCGTATGTTTTTAGTCTACTACTGGCACACACGCAATTATCATTAAACGAGTCTGGGTACTACAAAACCAGACCTTTGTATTCATCCTAGATTGAATGCGGTAGTGAAAATTCGAGTCTGCAGTTATTACGGGGTTGTAAACTAAGCCTTGTATTCATCCTAGATTCAATGCGGAACTCATAAACCGACATTGTATTCATATAAATTTCAATGCCGTACTCTCACGAAACTCAATTGTTTGAGTTAGGGTTCGCGATTCTAACCTGAACCCATTGCCATAGATCGATTTAAACACCTAAAAAGTAGTTTTAAATGACTTACCTTCTCACGAAGCCATATATTTGTGTAGTTGATCGTCGGATAACGTTGCTTCTTCGTGTTCTTGCTCTTGAGCAATCTTAGCAAGTCTTTCCGCTTTGTTTTTGTTGAGCGATCGATGATGTTGAGTTCGATTGGGCATTTGGTTTCTTTCGTGGAGGCATTGTTAATGATTCGGGTTGGTTAATCGGCGAAGAAATTTTTGAATCGACGATTAATCGACGAAGAGCGATGAAGAACACTCGATTTTTTTTTCGAAACTAAAGCCCTAACGGTCTTGCGATCTTGAATTAGAAATGGGGGATATATGTTTTGGTTTTTGATTTTATTGTTTTAGTAGAAAGGGTATTCGGTCTTTTCATAATGTTTTTAATTAACCAACGGGTATTTTAGTATTTTCATACCCAAAAATCACCCCTTAACACACACCATGGGTTGGGAGAAGTAATCCATATCCCCCAATTACTTTTTATATCCCCCAATTGCGTGTTCTTAATAAGGTTAAAATAGAGAATCAGTTAAATCGAATTATGTGGGTCCACAACTGCCTTCAGCACTTTTAAAAGCTAGTGTCTGAAGTAGCTTTTAAAAAGCAGAGCCTAAAATGAAAGTGCTTCTCTCCAAAAGCACTTTGAAATTTTTTTACCAAACACAATTTTTGGTAAAGTTTGTTACAAAGTTTGTTACAAAGTGCTTTTAGTTGAAAAAGCAATCCCAAATGTGGCTTTAGGCGTGGGTTTGGTAATGTTTTTTTTTCTTCCAAAAGCACTTTCAAAACCTATATATGTCGATAAATTTTGAAGTTGGTGTTTGGTAAAAAAACATCAAAGTGCTTTTAATCCAAAACACTTCTCAAATTCCTCAATTTTTAAAAGCTGGGGAGGGAGCTTTTAAAAGCTACAAAAGCATAAGCTTTGGTCCCACCCAAAATTAATGCTTGATTTATCCTTTTTGTCCCTATATTATTTTGTATATGACAAAAATTACCCTTAAATATATATATACAATCAATTCCTACCACCGACTAAAAATTGTATTAACATGTAATTGTTGTATTAATCTTAACCCTCCATCTATTATAAAGTAATAATTTACTTATTTCTTATATTTTATTTTTAAATATTATTATATTTTATTTTCAAACTATTTTATAACATATTATTACATGAAACTAGTTGGAAGCCTAACAAGCTAAGCTCCAACGACATACTACTACGTTAATTGAACAAAGTTGTTGTGCGAACCTACCGAATGAGCCTCATGGGTAACCTAGCTAAGAGAGCCGAAACAGTGGGAGGGGGCTGAGATTGTGTCACAAGGGGGCAAGCTAACACTACCTTCCATGTTAATTCCTCGCAATATTACGCCATTGGGGACTCGAACACAGGACCTCCTGAGCGCATTAAACTTTGGACACTCATACTATTGCTTTCTTGATGGCTATTCAAGGTTATAATCAGATTGTGATATGCTAGGAGGACCAAGAGAAAACCACTTTCACTTGTCCTTTCGGTACTTTTGCTTATAGAAGGATGCCTTTTGGTTTATGCAATGCTCCAGCTACTTTTCAAAGGTGTATGGTGAGTATCTTTTCGGAATATGTTGAAAACATAATTGAAGTGTTCATGGATGACTTTAGTGTCTTTGGTGATTCTTTTGACCTTTGCTTGAACAATTTGTCTCTAATCCTTGAACGATGTGTTGAAACAAATCTTGTGCTAAATTGGGAGAAGTGCCATTTCATGGTAACTCATGGCATAGTTTTAGGCCATATTATATCTTCTAAAGGCTTGGAAGTTGATAAATCTAAGATAGACCTTATTCGTGCTCTAACCCCTCCCACTACTAGGTGAGGGAGATACGCTCTTTTCTCGGTCATG
>JAJJWW010014152.1:0-146117 GCA_023531295.1 Papaver armeniacum
ATTACAACAATCAATACGGTTTCCAACCTCAACATTATGGCAACTTCCAACCATCCTTAGGATACAATCAAAACCACTCTTGGATGATGATCAAATTCCTACGAACCTTATGGATATTCTCATACATATCAACAACCTTATGACGGGTATGTAAGTGGACAATCACAAGGATGGGAGGATAGTTTTGTTTATGATCTGTAATTCTCTAGTTTTGCAGATAAGATGTCTCGCCATGATTGGGGATCTTCAACAAAAGTTGCAAGAATTCAGCATCGAGAAATTCAAAGGAATTCTGGAGAAATTATACGAACAAATTAACCAACCTTTGGAGACTTTTGATGACGCTAGTGTAGATTACTTGAGCCTTGATCTAATAATGATCAATCACCGATTCAGAGAAGAGCTTGAGGAAGATGCATTTATCGCTTGGAAAAAATTTCTTAGGAAAGATATGAGTCCGCGAAGTGTATGAACGTTGCAACAATGATGGAGAGTTATTCCAACTCCGGATCATAATAAATATCCTTCACCTATTCAAAAGGAGGAGATTGGGTGTGACTTACCTATTGTTATAAACGGTGTAACACCCTCACAAGAAGATCTTACAATCTATGATGAAAATCATTTTAGTGAATGGCCCGATTCGATGATGAGAATGTTGAAGAGATAGATGCTAGAGGATGAAACCACATTCATTGATTTTGTGGAAGACCCAATTGAACTTGCCAATGATTTTAATGATGCCAAGACTTTGGTTAAGTGTAGAAAACGACGAAGAATGGTTGCAAGGTTTAATAGAGGACCACGATATACAAAGGTAAGTAATTCACTTGAATTTTTAAGGATGAAGAGGATTCTATAATACAAGAAATTGTACAAGGTTTGTCTAATCCTTTGCATATTGATTCTTCTCCTTTACCTCTTATTGGTCTTGAATGTATGTGCTTCAAAGTATTTTTTAGATGATTTTGTTTCTAGGTATCCACCATTGGAAACACTTGATGCTAACACTATGCAGTTTGCCAAGAAGAATACATGGAAATTCCCTAATTCTATGTTCTTTATACACTCGAGTGTGGACGAGAATAAGTGTTGGGGGAAATTTCTATCGAGCGATAATTTCACTATTGTTTTCTTGTGCTAATATTTGTATGGAGTTATTGTTTTCAAACATGTATTATGGGTGGATCCTCAAATTTTCGATTGTTAGTATATGGGGAATGAATCGTGCAAGAGCTAAGTCGGGCCGTCGACTTTAAAACAAGCGCTTAATGGGAGGCAACCCATAGGTTTGTATTTCTTATCTTTTTGCTTTTGTTATCTCTTTTTCTTGTTCCTTATCATGTTAAAATTTCCCACCTTGACTTTACTAAGGAGGATTCAATTACACTGAGGACAATGTAAGGTTTAAGTGTGGAGTGGTTAAGCATGTATTTTAAAAAATTACAAAAAAATTAAAAAATTTATATAAAAAAAAGAGTTTTACTTAAAAACTCCAACTTTTAGAGATTTAGAGTCACTAGCATACTTCTAGGTATGTTTACATGAGATTTTGACCGACATAATTGAACTTGGAAATGTTAGAGAACTACATTCGGATTTCTTGTTTGTTAGAGTGTTAAATAATGGATTTAATCATGCCGGTAGATGCTAATTTGGTGCAGTGGAGAAATCGTTATTAGAGTTGCTCGATCAATCATTAGTGGAGACCACCCGTATTCATATCATGTGAGGCAGCACCACTGCAAATTTTCCATCTACTAAAGAGCTTGTTTTAAGTGTGTGTCACCATACGTTAATTCCTAAGTAGAATGGTGAGCTACCCAACCTCCCACCAATGAAGCATTACTCTTTGATCTCTTGAGTGCTTAATTTTGTCAATCATGAAGGGTGGCGTCTATAGATGAAAGCTTCCTTCTTGTAGTTCGATTTGCAGTTAGCACCATTCTCTCTCTCGACAACAACGGATCCATAGAAACACAATCATCATCAACAAGGAGCGACATCAAAATCTACAAGGAAAGTTGGAAAAGTTTATGGTTTACAAGCAACTGAATGAGAAAAAGAGCAAATTTCAAATTCAAGTAAAGCAACATACAAATGAGCGAGATTTTACATATATGTTGAAGACTTACAATACAATGAGGTAATTTTATATTCAAGTATGAAGACTTATTCATAAGAGCGAAGAAAATTAAAAGGTGAGAATTTTGATGTTTATGATTTCAAGACGATACAAGTTGCGAAGAATCAAGCGGTAAAATAATTCTCCCACGGCCATGGTTTATTTTGTATTTAATTTCTCTTGTGTTTCAAAAAAAAAAAAAAAAAAAATTAAAAATTTCATTAAAAAAAGAAAAAAGAGAAAAAAAAAAAAGAAAAAAAAAACATATAAAAAAAAGAAAAAAACAAGAGAAATATTTGTTTTGTTTTTATTTAATAAGCCGTGGGGAAGGAAAATATATAAGGAGGTTTCAAGCGACAAGGATTTTTAAGGTAAAAAGAGTTAAAAATTGTTAAGGATTTATGAAATTCAAGAGTTTATCATCAAAAGTTGAAACCGAAGACGAAGACCAAGAAGATAAAGACGAGGAGCGGAAGACGTTTCAATTGGATGCCGTGAGAGTGGTGTTATCATAATTGGCTGATGGATGTGAAGGTGAGTAAGTAATCTCATCCTCAATGATAATAATGGTTGATTTCCTTTCGTAGAGATCGTCGGTAAAATGGTTTTTCAAAATGTTAAAAGATGTGGGTTTTTAAAATATTTCGGAAGTTGTCCTTCCCACCATTCAACGTGTTGCAGGAATTCTCTCTTCATTCCTACCTGCACACATGTGTGACCCATAAAAAACCGTCTTTTTGAGTGCAATTATCATAAAATCCTTTTTGGTGAGGCAGAAGTCGAGGCGAAATGCTTATTGATCGTTTCTCAAACACGCGTTCTCTCATTATGGTGTGGTTATTTCTCACTCAACATTTAAGAATGAGAATATGTTCTTTAGTATTTCTAACTTCTTAGTTACTAGAATGCGGATCTCTATGTCCTCATAGCTCTTTGGATGCTATGTGACGCTTGAACGCTTTAAAGTTGTGAGTTTTTAGTTTGATTTGCTCGAGGACTAGCAAAGTCTAAGTGTGGGGGAATTTGATAGGTGTAGAATACACCGTATTTACTATGGCTGTGAGTTTTTTCTTTCTTTGCTATTTTTCTTGTAAATTATGTATTTTACGCTTGTTTTGAGTTTTGTAGCTACTTTGGAGTCACACTGAGGAAAAGAAGAAGAAATCACTCAATTTGAGCAAAAAGGGCAATTTTGTCATTTCCAGGGGTAACCACTATCTGGAGTCCAACCAAGGTAAAGGGGCTACTACTCGGAATTACTAAAGGCGGACAACTACTTGCTCTAGGCCACTACCAGTGGGGATGCAGTATAGCAATGGGTGTAAATAGCCCATTCCAAGGTTAAAGACCTAAACTAGGTCTTATCGAAGAAGAGTCTTAATCTCTTTCTTTCTTCTTCATCCGAGGCCGTCGATCCACGAGAAGAAAGGCACTGATTTCAGTAGAAGATAGAACAAGAAATTGAGACTGTTAGTAGTAGAATTGAATTAAAGGGGTTTGTGGTTGATTGATAAGTTTGTTCATCTCGAGTCAGTAATGATCGAGATAATAAATTAGGGTTCGTGTTGGTGATGCTATGAAATCGAGTAGAGAAAGGGAATCCGAGAGTCTGTTAGTGATGAGTCTGTTGTTGAATCGAAGAGGTGAAATCGAGCAAGAGTTGCAATCGAGAGGGTTTGTCTCGAAATCAAGATACGAGAGAGTTGTGGCGCCTCGATGAGAAGAACTCGTGGAAACGAGATGAAGTTCTTGAAATTGAGAGAAAAATGGAGAAACTAAATGGAAGAATGGGTTCGATTTTCTCGGTATTGATGGTGGCAGCTATGAATCAGAAAGGGTTTGAGAAGATATCGAGATTTACAAAGGAGGGTTCAATCTAAAATCGTTTGTGGTAGTGAAGATAGAGTTGCGATTCTAAAGATGGGTTCGATTTGAGTATGGTTATCTCGTGGGATTAAGCAACTCGGAAGGAATGGGTGTCACTGTTGTTGGGCAAATCATGACAATCGAAGAACAAAGAAGAAATTAGGACGAATCGAGCAGGTTTCGTATGTAGAAGATAAAATTGTTGGGATTAAAGCTCGGAAGGTTTAGATTCAGAGAATGAAGCTGTTGTTGTTTGTTATCGATTAGGCTTTGCTGAGAAACGATGGGTCTGTGGTTGAGCTTGAGAAGCAGAGGGGTCTAAGAATCAACAAGAAGAAGAAATTGAACTAGGTATGGGATTGCTGCTATGGGTCTGTGGATGAAGAATGAGACCTCACTGCTATTGTTGAATGAGATGATTCTAATTGGCATGGCTTGGTGGCGATTTGAAATGAGTCGTCATCGTTGGAAATTGATGCAAGAATGAATTGTTAGATGTATGTATTAGGTTTCTAGCAGGGAATGGAGCAAAAATCGAGGCTCGAATTCGGCCGGAAAGTCCTATAATCGAACGAGTAACTCCTGCAAATTTCCTCTCGCGGAGTTGACTCGTAGACGGTGAGTGACCTGATCCAGACGACGATGACAGTTCCAGCCGAACGACCTCGGTGACTCACTCGACTAACTCAAACTGACTTAATAGACGACTCCTTCCCTTGACTCACGACTAACAGCTGACTCGACTGGTTGACCCGCTTGACCGTTAGTCCTAATCAGGATCGACGTGAATATTCACGTCGAATATTCCACTCGATCGGAGAAATTTTCGTGTGGCTGCATGACTATTCCTGCGGATTCAGAGCCCACAATCCCGAGTTTCCGGCGAGCAAAAATTCCAGAATTTTCTATGGACTTTTCTCATGGGTGTGAAGACTTGGGCTAGGAATTGGATGGAGAATTGGACTCAAACTTGGAAAGAGAAGATGGAAGAGTTGAGAAAAGCTTGGATTTGGAAATTGAATTGCAAAAGGAAAAGGATTCTAATCCTTGGAAGATTTGGAGAATATCGAAGCCTATAAACAGAGAAGTTTTCACATCTTAGACATCTCTCACACACACATCTCTACACACAACACTTTTCTTTTCTTATTCTTTGTGTGAACTCTTTAACATGAGTAGCTAATTTTATTGATTGAGGATGAATTCCTAGTTCTTAATATATGTTTTGAGTATTGTTTCAATTCTATCTTGAGGTTTTTCACATGATTATCGTTTGTTTTTACTAATAGGAATGATCTTAATGACATTCATGATTGATTGATAGATTGTTTGGGTGGCCAACTAAATTGATTTGTCTGGTTTAATCTAAAGCTAGTGAAAGTTAGGAGATAAGTAATCGCTTCTTGACTTTTTACATAAGTAGCAAACACGAGACCTTGCGGAGGGATTCCGTGAGCAATTGTGTGTGAAAACAACGTTAGCAAGTAGACCTTGATCTAAGAGTCTAACTACTAATATTGACCTAATAAGTTCATGAATCTTTCTTCGTTACGAAACAATGAATAAAGTTATGTTCTTTTCTACTTGTTATTAGTCACAAATTATCACCAACTTAGTAGGTAAAGCGGCTAGATCGGTGCTAAACCCCTAAATCCCTTGTATCTTAGGATACGGAAGTTCTCACTTCTGGGATTCTATTTACCAAACCACCTAGTAGTAGATCACTCTAGATGTAATTTAAATAAACGCATTAAGATTTATTAACTTATTAGGTCAATATTAGTAGTTGGACTCTTAGATCAAGGTCTACTTGCTAACGTTGTTTTCACACACAATTGCTCCACGGAATCCCTCCGCAAGGTCTCGTGTTTGCTACTTATGTAAAAAGTCAAGAAACGATTACTTATCTCCTAACTTTCACTAGCTTTAGATTAAACCGACAAATCAATTTAGTTGGCCACCCAAACAATCTATCAATCAATCATGAATGTCATTAAGATCATTCCTATTAGTAAAAACAAACGATAATCATGTGAAAAACCTCAAGATAGAATTGAAACAATACTCAAAACATATATTAAGAACTAGGAATTCATCCTCAATCAATAAAATTAGCTACTCATGTTAAAGAGTTCACACAAAGAATAAGAAAAGAAAAGTGTTGTGTGTAGAGATGTGTGTGTAGAGAGATGTCTAAGATGTAGAAAACTTCTCTATTTATAAAGCCAATATTCTCCAAATCTTCCAAGGATTAGAATCCTTTTCCTTTTGCAATTCAATTTCCAAATCCAAGCTTTCTCAACTCTTCCATCTTCTCTTTCCAAGTTTGAGTCCAATTCTCCATCCAATTCCTAGCCCAAGTCTTCACACCCATGAGAAAAGTCCATAGAAAATTACGGAATTTTGCTCATTGAAAAATTGGGATTGTGGCTTAATCCGGCGGAATAATCAGCTTGACCAATTAAAAATTTCTCCGTCAGTGGAATATTGACGAATATTATGACCCACGTTAGGACTAACACCCACAACAGATCAACAAATCGGTCAACTGATGATCGACCGGGTCAAGGGAAGGGAGTCGGCTATTAAGTCGGTTTGAGTTAGTGGAGCCGAAGTCATCAGTCAATCGGTTGGAACGGTCATCGTCGTCTGGATCGGTCACCATCTCTGCAAAGTCAACTCGGCAGAGGGAAGTGGCCAGAGGTTACATTCAATTATAGGACTTTCCCGGCCGAATTCAGGCCTCAATTTTTGCTCCATTCCCTGCTAAGAAACCTAATACATACATCTAACAATTCATTCTTGCATCAATTTCCAACAGCAGCACCATTTCAAATCGCCACCAAGCCATGCCAATTAGAATCATCTCATTCAACAATAGCAGTGAGGTCTCATTCTTCATCCACAGACCCATAGCAGCAATCCCATACCTAGTTCAATTTCTTCTTCTTGTTGATTCTTAGACCCCTCTGCTTCTCAAGCTCAACCACAGACCCATCGTTTCTCAGCAAAGCCTAATCGATAACAAACAACAACAGCTTTATTCTCTGAATCTAAACCTTCCTGAGCTTTAATCCCAACAATTTTATCTTCTACATACGAAACCTGCTCCGATTCGTCCTAATTTCTCTTTGTTCTTCAGTTGCTGTGATTTGCCCAACAACAGTGACACCCATTCCTTCCGAGCTGCTTCAATCCCACAGATAACCATACTCAAATCGAACCCATCTTTGAATCGCAACTCTATCTTCACTACCACAAACGATTTTTAGATTGAACCCTCCTTTGTAAA
The DNA here is from genome assembly GCA_023531295.1 of Papaver armeniacum. Taxonomy (NCBI): domain Eukaryota; kingdom Viridiplantae; phylum Streptophyta; class Magnoliopsida; order Ranunculales; family Papaveraceae; genus Papaver; species Papaver armeniacum. The sequence continues at coordinate 7,284 of JAJJWW010014152.1, forward strand.
TCTCGATATCTTCTCAAACCCTTTTCGATTCACATTGCCACCATCAATACCAGAAAATCGAACCCATTCTTCCATTTAGTTTCTCCATTTTTCTCTCAATTTCAAGAACTTCATCTCTGTTTCCCTGAGTTCTTCTCTATCGACTGCCACAACTCTCTGTATCTTGATTTCAGACAAACCCTCTCGATTGCAACTCTTCTTGATTTCACCTCTTCGATTCAACAAAGACTCATCACTAACGACTCTCGGATTCCCTTTTCTCTACTCGATTTTCAATGACACCAACACGAACCCTAATTTATTATCTCAATCATTAACACTTACAGACAACAAACTTATCAATCAACCACAAACCCCTTTAATTCAATTTACGCTACTAGTCTCCAATTTCTTGTTCTATCTTCTCTGAAATCGAGTGCCTTTCTTCTCTTGTGGATCGACGGCCTCGAGATGAAGAAGAAAGAAAGAGATTAAGACTCTTCTTGATAAGACCTAGTTTAGGTCTTTAACCTTGGAATGGGCTATTTACACCCATTCTATACCATCCCCATTTGGTAGTATACTGAGCAAGTAGTTGTCCGCCTTTAGTAATTCCAGTAGTAGCCCCTTTACCTTGGTTGGACTCCAGATAGTGGTTACCCTGGAAATGACAAAATTGCCCTTTTTGCTCAAATTGAGTGATTTCTTCTTCTTTTCCTCCGTGTGACTCCAAAGTAGCTACAAAACTCAAAACAAGCGTAAAATACATAATTTACAAGAAAAATAGCAAAGAAAGAATAAACTACAGTATAGTAAATACGGTGTATTCTACACCTATCAAATTCCCCCACACTTAGACTTTGCTAGTCCTCGAGCAAATCAAACTAAAAACTCACAACTTCAAAGCGTTCAAGCGTCACAAGCATCAAAGAGCTATGAGGACATAGAGTTTCGCATTCTAGTAATAAGAAGTTAGAAATACTAAAGAACATATTCTCATTCTTAAATGTTGAGTGAGAAATAACCACACCATAATGAGAGAACGCGTGTTTGAGAAACGATCAATAAGCATTTCGCCTCGACACGCCTCACCAAAAAGGGGATTTTATGATAATTGCACTCAAAAAGACGGTTTTTTATGGGTCACACATGTGTGCGGGTAGGAATGAAGAGAGAATTCTACAACACGTTGAATGGTGGGAAGGACAACTTCGAAATATTTTAAAAACCCACATCTTTTAACATTTTGAAAAACCATTTTTTTCTGACGATCTCTACGAAAGGAAATCAACCATTATTATCATTGAGGATGAGATTACTTACTCACCTTCACATCCGATCGCCAATTATGATAACACCACTCTCACGGCATCCAATAGAAACGTCTTCCGCTCCTCGTCTTTATCTTCTTGGTCTTCGTCTTGGTTTCAACTTTTGATGATAAACTCTTGAATTTCATAAATCCTTAACAATTTTTAACTCTTTTTACCTTAAAAATCCTTGTCGCTTGAAACCTCCTTATATATTTTCCTTCCCCACGGCTTATTAAATAAAAACAAAACAAATATTTCTCTTGTTTTTCTCTTTTTTTTTCTTTTTCTTTTTTTTTACTTTTTTTTTTTTTTTTTTGAAACACAAGAGAAATTAAATACAAAATAAACCATAAATAAATGGGAGAATTATTTTACCGCTTGATTCTTCACAACTTGTATCGTCTTGAAATCATAAACTTCAAAATTCTCACCTTTTAATTTTCTTCGCTCTTATGAATAAGTCTTCATACTTGAATATAAAATTACCTCATTGTATTGTAAGTCTTCAACATATATGTAAAATCCGCTCATTTGTATGTTGCTTTACTTGAATTTGAAATTTGCTCTTTTTCTCATTCCGTTGCTTGTAAACCATAAACTTTTCCAACTTTCCTTGTAGATTTTGATGTCGCTCCTTGTTGATGATGATTGTGTTTCTATGGATCCGTTGTTGTCGAGAGAGAGAATGGTGCTAACTGCAAATCGAACTACAAGAAGGAAGCTTTCATCTATAGACGCCACCCTTCATGATTGACAAAATTAGCACTCAAGAGATCAAAGAGTAGTGCTTCTATTGGTGGGAGGTTGGGTAGCTCACCATTCTACCTGGAATTAACGTATGGTGACACACACTTAAAACAAGCTCTTTAGTAGATGGAAAATTTCTGGTCGGTGCCTCACATGATATGAATACGGGTAGTCTCCACTAATGATTGATCAGCAACTCTAATAACGCATTTCTCCTGCACCAAATTCGCATCACCGGCATGATTAAATCCATTATTTAACACTCTAACAAACAAGAAATCCGAATGTAGTTCTCTAACATTTCCAAGTTCAATTATGTCGGTCAAAATCTCTATGTAAACATACCTAGAAGTATGCTAGTGACTCTAAAATCTCTAAAAGTTGGAGTTTTTAAGTAAAAAATTTTTAATTTTTTTGTAATTTTTTAAATACATGCTTAACCACTCCCCCACACTTAAACCTTACATTGTCCTCAATGTAATTGAATCCTCCTAGTAAAGTCAAGGTGGGAAATTTTAACATGATAAGGAACAAGAAAAAGAGATAACAAAAAGCAAAAAGATAAGAAATACAAAACCTATGGGTTGCCTCCCATTAAGCGCTTGTTTTAAAGTCGGCCCGACTTAGCTCTTGCACGATTCATTCCCCATATACTAACAATCGAAAATTTGAGGATCCACCCATAATACTGTTTTGCAAACAATAACTCCATACAAATATTAGCACAAGAAAACAATAGTGAAATTATCGCTCGATAGAAATTTCCCCCACACTTATTCTCGTCCACACTCGGAAGTGTATAAAGAACATAGAATTCGGGGAATTTCCATGTATTCTTCTTGGCAAACTGCATAGTGTTAGCATCAAGTGTTTCCAATGGTGGATACCTAGAAACAAAATCATCCAAAAATACTTTGAAGCACATACATTCAAACCAACAAGAGGTAAAGGAGAAGAATCAATATGCAAAGGATTAGACAAACCTTGCACAATTTCTTGTATTATAGAATCCTCTTCATCCTTAAAAAATTCAAGTGAATTACTTACCTCTTGTATATCGTGGTCCTCTATTAAACCTTGCAACCATTCTTCGTCGTTTTCTACCTTAACCAAAGTCTTGGCATCATTAAAATCATTGGCAAGTTCAATTGGGTCTTCCACAAAATCAATGAATGTGGTTTCATCCTCTAGCATCATCTCTTCAACATTCTCATCATCGGAATCGGGCCATTCACTAAAATGATTTTCATCGGTATAGATTGTAAGATCTTCTTGTGAGGGTGTTACACCGTTTATAACAATAGGTAAGTCACACCCAATCTCCTCCTTTTGAATAGGTGAAGGATATTTATTATGATCCGGAGTTGGAATAACTTCCTCATTGTTGCAACGTTCATACACTTCAGCGGACTCATATCTTTCCCTAAGAAATTTTTTCCAAGCAATAAATGCATCTTCCTCAAGCTCTTCCTTTTGAATCGGTGATTGATCATTATTAAGATCAAGGCTCAAGTAATCTACACTAGCGTCATCAAAAGTCTCCAAAGGTTGGTTAATTTGTTCGTATAATTTCTCCGAATTCCTTTGAATTTCTCGATGTGATTCTTGCAACTTTTGTTGAAGATCCCCAATCATGGCGAGACATCTTATACGCAAAACTAGAGAATTTCGATCATAAACAAAACTATCCTCCCATCCTTGTGATTGTCCACTTACATACCCGTCATAAGGTTGTTGATATGTATGAGAATATCCATAAGGTTCTGTAGGAATTTGATCATAGCCAAAAGAGTGGTTTTGATTGTATCCTAAGGATGGTTGGAAGTTGCCATAATGTTGAGGTTGAAAACCGTATTGATTGTTGTAATATGCTTGCTCTTGTCCACCATACATGGAAAACTGGCACCTGAAATAAGATTCAAAAACATAAGTTAGATACAAAATAGAATCCAACAAAGCAAGAATAAACCAAAAGAAAAATAAAAACAACTAAAATCATCCATTGCTCCTAGCAGCGTAATAAAATTTGATGCGTGTCGTAGGTGCAATCAAATTAATCAATATTTTCACTCAATTAAAAATAATATAATGGAAGTCAAGTTCGTTCCCCACGAGAGCAAGAGATTCTAGTTGTAAAAATTGTCACGAAAGGGGGGGTGTAAAAAGCAAAAGAAAATAAACAAAGCAATTAAAAGATAAAGTTGAAAGCAATAAGAGAGATAAGATCAAGGAATCCTTCTTCGTTGCAAAACAATGATTAAAGTTATGTTCTTTTCTACTTGTCATTAGTCACAAATTATCACCAACCGTAGGTAAAGCAGCTAGATCAGTGCTAAACCCCTAAATCCCTTGTATCATAGGATACGGAAGTTCTCGACTACGAGATTCTATTTACCAAACCACCTAGTAGTAGATCACTCTAGATGTAATTTAAATAAACGCATTAAGATTTATGAACTTATTAGGTCAATATTAGTAGTTGGACTCTTAGATCAAGGTCTACTTGCTGCGTTGTTTTCACACACAATTGCTCCACGGAATCCCTCGCAAGGTCTCGTGTTTGCTACTTATGTAAAAAGTCAAGAAACGATTACTTATCTCCTAACTTTCACTAGCTTTAGATTAAACCGACAAATAAATTTAGTTGGCCACCCAAACAATCTATCAATCAATCATGAATGTCATTAAGATCATTCCTATTAGTAAAAACAAACGATACTCATGTGAAAAACCTCAAGATAGAATTGAAACAATACTCAAAACATATATTAAGAACTAGGAATTCATCCTCAATCAATAAAATTAGCTACTCATGTTAAAGAGTTCACACAAAGAATAAGAAAAGAAAAGTGTTGTGTGTAGAGATGTGTGTGTAGAGAGATGTCTAAGATGTAGAAAAATTCTCTATTTATAGGCTTCAATATTCTCCAAATCTTCCAAGGATTAGAATCCTTTTCCTTTTGCAATTCAATTTCCAAATCCAAGATTTTCTCAACTCTTTCATCTTCTCTTTCCAAGTTTGAGTCCAATTCTCCATCCGATTCCTAGCCCAAGTCTTCACACCCATGAGAAAAGTCCATAGAAAATTCGGATTTTTGCTTTCAGGAGGGCTGGGATTGTGGCGGAATCCGGCAGAATAATCGCCGCCGGCCACATGAAAATTTCTCCGTCAGTGGAATATTCGACGGAATATTCCGCCAGTCCACCGTTAGGACTAACGGTCAAACGGGTCAACCGTCAGTCAACTGTTAGTCAGCGGGTCAAGGGAAGGGAGTCAGCTATTAAGTCAGTTTGAGTTAGTCAGAGCTGAGTCACTGAGCTGTTCGGTTGGAACGGTCATCGTCGTCTGGATCGGTCACCATCGTCTACCGAGTCAACTCGCCAGAGGGGAAATTTGGCCGAGTTCTGTTCAATTATAGGACTTTCCCGGCCGAATTCAGGCCTCAATTTTTGCTCCATTCCCTGCTAAGAAACCTAATACATACATCTAACAATTCATTCTTGCATCAATTTCAACAAAGACACCATTTGAAATCGCCACCAAGCCATGCCAATTAGAATCATCTCATTCAACAATAGCAGTGAGGTCTCATTCTTCATCCACAGACCCATAGCAGCAATCCCATACCTAGTTCAATTTCTTCTTCTTGTTGATTCTCAGACCCCTCTGCTTCTCAAGCTCAACCACAGACCCATCGTTTCTCAGCAAAGCCTAATCGATAACAAACAACAACGACTTTATTCTACGAATCTAAACCTTCCGAGCTTTAATCCCAACAATTTTATCTTCCACATACGAAAACCGCTCCGATTCGTCCTAATTTCTCTTTGTTCTTGATTCTTTGTGATTTGCCCAACATGGTGACACCCATTCCTTAGAAATTGCTTCAATCCCACAGATAACCATACTCAAATCGAACCCATCTTTGAATCGCAACTCTATCTTCACTACCACAAACGATTTTTAGATTGAACACTCCTCTGTAAATCTCGATATCTTCTCAAACCCTTTCTCGATTCTGGTGCCACCATCAATACGAGAGAAAATCGAACCCATTCTTCCATTTAGTTTCTCCATTTTTCTCTCAATTTCAAGAACTTCATCTCTGTTTCCCTGAGTTCTTCTCTATCGACTGCCACAACTCTCTGTATCTTGATTTCAGACAAACCCTCTCGATTGCAACTCTTGCTGATTTCACCTCTTCGATTCAACAACAGACTCATCACTAACAGCTCTCGGATTCCCTTTTCTCTACTCGATTTCAACAGCACCAACACGAACCCTAATTTATTATCTCAATCATTAACAGCTCGGCAGCAACAAACTTATCAATCAACCACAAACCCCTTTAATTCAATTTCTGCTACTAACCCGTCTCCATTTCTTGTTCTATCTTCTCTGAAATCGTGCCTTTCTTCTCGTGGATCGACGGCCTCGGATGAAGAAGAAAGAAAGAGATTAAGACTCTTCTTGATAAGACCTAGTTTAGGTCTTTAACCTTGGAATGGGCTATTTACACCCATTGCTATACATTGACTAGTAGTGGCCACTGAGCAAGTAGTTGTCCGCCTTTAGTAATTCAGTAGTAGCCCCTTAACCTTGGTTGGACTCCGGATAGTGTTTACCCTGGAAATGACAAAATTGCCCTTTTTGCTCAAATTGAGTGATTTCTTCTTCTTTTCCTCCGTGTGACTCCAAAGTAGCTACAAAACTCAAAACAAGCGTAAAATACATAATTTACAAGAAAAATAGCAAAGAAAGCATAAACTCTGTATAGTAAATACGGTGTATTCTACACCTATCACCTAGCTACGCTAGTCACGTCACGCCAAGCCAAGCACTTTGGCTTGGCCCTAGCCACGCCATGCCAAAATGGCACCCGCGCCTAGGCTTACAAACCATGCAACCTAGGCCAAGTCGGCCACGCATGCCATTGGCACATGCCAACATGCTCATTTGGTAGCTTTTTCTACCAAGGCCACGGCCCTAACGGCCACGCATGCCATTGGCACATGCCAACATGCTTCTTTGGTAGCTTTTCCTACCAAGGCCATGGCCCTAACGGCCACGCATGCCATTGGCACATGCCAACATGCTCATTTGGTAGCTTTTCTTACTAAGGCCACGGCCTAATGGCCCACGCATGCCATTGGCACATGCCAACATGCTCGTTGGTAGCTTTTCCTACCAAGGCCCGCGACCCCCTAATGGCCACGCATGCCATTGGCACATGCCAACATGCTCATTTGGTAGCTTTTCTTACCAAGGCCACGGCCCTAATGGCCACGCATGCCATTGGCACATGCCAACATGCTCATTTGGTAGCTTTTCTTACCAAGGCCACGGCCTTAACGGCCACGCATGCCATTGGCACATGCCAACATGCTCATTGGTAGCTTTTCCTACCAAGGCCATGGCCCTAACGGCCACGCATGCCATTAGCACATGCCAACACGCTCATTTGGTAGCCTTCATCACCTAGCCGTGGCCCCTAATGCGTCTTTGGTAGCCTAACTTGCAAACCGTGCAACCTAGGCCAATTCGACCGTACGCGCCACTGGCACATGCCAAAACCCACGCTGGTAGCCTAATTTGCAAACCATGCAACCTACCACCAAGGCATTCCGCACATGCCATTGTCACATGCCACACACGCCACTAGCAGATCTGGCATTGCCACTTACACTCAACGTACAACCTACCACCAAGGCATTCCGTACATGCCAATGGCACATGCCACACACGCCACTAGCAGCTCTGGCGTTGCCACTTACACTCAACGTGCAACCTACCACCAAGGCATTCCGCACATGCCAATGGCACATGCCACACGCGCCACTAGCAGCGCCACTTGCACTCAACCAACACTCGAGATATCAACACAAACTGGGGGATGCTTTCCAGGGTTTTGGTTTGGCGGTCCTGACTTGCAGCGTACACTACGCTCACATTAAGAAAGCGTGAAAAGGAATAAAGCGGTCAAATAAATGAGGAAATAATGGTGAAAACGTTTTCACCCATTAACACCATGCGGTTACCACCTCCTCCCATTATTTCACCCTTTACTCTCTTCCTTCATGAGGCCAGGGAGTACGTTTCAATCTCGACTTGTACAAATAGGTCTTACCTATTTCCACCAGACAACAGGTCTCGGTCAGGAGAAAAATACTACACTCTCAGAAAAGGCAACTTTGCAAGCTCTCCAAAAAGCTTTCATCTCTTGCAAGCTTCCGAAGCTTCCACTTTCTGATACAAGTCGAGACACTACTCTCCCAGAATTATTCTGGTCTCAACACCTTTCTTGGCTTCCCTCCCAAATCAACCCTTCTCCTCCACTTTGTGACCGAAGCAAGTCTGGAACGGCCATTTCTTGGTTTAGGCAGGACTTGTACAGATTGATCTCTCGAATCTATAAAGTGCTCACGTGCAGCACATTTGTTTAGGGTTTGAACCAGTTTCTCACTCACCTACCGAATTTACCGAAATCGGCAGAAACGATTTTTACCCATAAACACCTAGATAAGGAAACATCACCAATTTGACTAAAAAAGACTTCTAGTCACGTAATTGGGCCCAAGAATGCATTTTGGCAATTTGACCAATTTAAAAAAAAATCAACTCTTCTAGTCTTTCCTACTAACGAACTGTACAGTTACAGCAACACTTATAACTGTTACTTTAATAAATCACTCATAACTTTGTCGTTATAACTCGGAATTGAGTGATTCTTGGCTCGTTGAATTCGTAAGCTCATTCACTATAACATGAGAACCTTTCCAAGAAGAAAGGTTATTGTCACAATGGTCGTGGCTCAAATAACCTCAAGTATATATACATAAATGTACATTTACCGTCATATGAATTGTTCCATAGAGTGAGCATTTATCTCGATAGACTAGAAAGGTAGAATTGAACAAGAATCCAAATGAAATCAATTACATACCTTTATTGATGAAGTACTTGTTGATGTCTTCTTGTAGTCTTCAATCTTCATCCTTTAAGGATAGCTTCGATTCAACTTCTTAGACCTAATCTAGTCCGAAACTATCTTTAGTATGCTAAATCAAGAATACATTTTGGAAACTAAAATTGACAACTAACTTGACATACCAACGTTACTGGGTTCAACCGAGCAATGCTCTAACAGTAGAAAGAAGAGAAATCAATAAGAGTTGATTTTTGTAATGAAATCAGTAGGAAAAGATTATAAAAGAAGGTAAAAAGTCAAAAATACCCTTCTTTCAACACAAACAAGACACATACCCCTTAGCATGTGTCGATCTGTCGCAAATTTCAACTATAAAAACTCTATTAAAGTCCGTTCACGCTATGGACAGGATCACACAAAGATAAATATAGTTTCTAAGGTAAAACACAACTAGGTTTCAGGCTCCACATTGCGCTAATCTTAGTCTTCCAATCCAAATGGATTGGGCTCGCACCCTAATACTTTAGGAAAAAGGATGCGGGTATTACAGTTTCATTCCATAATTCAAGTCTTGCATATTGAAAACATAACTGCGAAGCATGAATGATTATACTCTAGTTAGACATAGTATTAAGGAATACAATACGAGGTTTATTGCTTAACCATTAAACTTTGTATATAAGACATCGACATAATCGTATGAATGCTATTGTGATTATGTATGGGTATAATGTGAAGATTTCATCCTAGGAAACAATGTTTTACATTTTTTTAAAGGAAGTAAATTCATAAACTTGTTTTGTGAATCGAAAGGGAAATCTCCAGGCTTATTGGTATTGTTATTCATTGCATATCTTTTGAACTACCAATATGTGTGATTAATATAACCGCTCATGACTTGTTTATGTTCTTGGTAAAACTATTCACAAAGACCTGACTTTTGTATTGGTATAACTTTTATTAGTGGAACTGATCTTAAGTGATCACCTGAGATGGTATGATCGATTTAGTGTTATTGGTATGACCAACTCTAGGCAAAGGGGAACCCATCCTATGAAGAGGTGAAACCTATCACAAGAGGGTAATCGATCCTTGTATGAGGTGCAACAAGTTTTTAGATATTGGTAACCGATCCTATGAACATGTGCAACACGTTTTTAGACATTGGAAACCGATCATATGGACATGTGCAACAAATACAAGTTAGATACCATATATATGTGGGGAACCGATCCTAGTACCTAGTCAACCGAATTTTTGTAAAGCTAGTGTGACTAATCTAGTACTTACATGGAGGTAGAACCGAAACTTGTTTTGGTAGAACCGTGAAACCCATGATTGGTGATTGAGTGTTGTTGATCAATCACACAGTTCTTGAAAGTCAGATGAACCAATTCTAAACTTGTTTGGCAGTGTGGCAAATCGGTTTCAAGGTTGTAAGTATGAAAAAGAACTTACAAAGTAATGATGTCGACATTCTTTGAACATGTGCAGTAACGCTTATCTTTAATTGTTCAAAGATATTCCTTAATAGCTAAAGGAAAAAATCCCGGTTCGAAAAATAAGTTGAGAATCTTTTAATTAAGGTTTTTAATTTTATTTTTGGAAAATGAAAATTAGTAATGTGCATTTACTAATTGGAGATTTTCTAAGAGATTTTCACTCAATGTTTGGACAAAGCATTTCCAGGAATTATGGAAACCGAATCTGGAATATATTACATATCTTGAGAATATTTTCGGTTTTCGAAATTCCTTGGTGTCCAAACTTCCTTGTCTATAAATATCAAAGTTTGCATTTCTAGACAACTAATCCTCAAAGCCAGCAAAACTACCTAGTTGTATTGTTACTGGTGGAGCCGCCTATTCGGAGAAGAAAGTAACCTAATTAGGCGAAATCTCTTACGACCGCTCGGTTTAAAGACTTCTTTGGGATTGAGAAGCTCTATTAGTACCGTTGGTGGGAAACTAGATAATTGCGGTTTATTATTAGTTTTCGATTGATTTGATTGACTAACGGTTGTTGAACTTTGATTGCACCTAGTTTATTTATTCTTGAGAATCTTCTCTTCTGATATAAGATTCACTCAAACTAGATGGAAGTTTCGACGGGGATCTTTAGACTATTTGTATATCTAAAGACGTCATAATCCATTGTTAACAGACTCCGTTCTGTGCGTGATTGACCATAAGAGATTCAATTTGATTGTGTACATGTGTTTATTGAATATCTAAGAAGATTTGAAGACAAAGAAGACTTTGAAGATTTATGATTTGGGTTCATAATATTTGGTGTGCATAATACTTGTTTCGGTTAAATAGGATCCAACTATAATCGGTTTATCCTTGTGGTAGATTGGATTAATTAGTTGTGTAGATCGGCATCAATACGTTTCTTTGTGATTAAAAGTATTGATTGCAAAATCTTAACAATTACTTTGGTAGTTGTTGACAAGATAGATCTAAGAACCTGACAAAGGAGTTTATTGTGATAAACGGAAGAGCCTTTTGTCGAACTCATATCACTTGGTTGAAAATAGTTGATACCAAACAGATTTATTATTCTTTTACTATTTGGAATACTAACCAAAGGAATTGTTCCAACTACGTGACTTATTACAAGTTGGAGGCGTGGGAATACAGACGGAACTAGGTGAACTATAGGTTTAGTTGCTTGGTCTCAACTATACCAAATTGGTATGATTTTGTACAGTGGATTAATCTCGAGAGTATTCAATTCTAGACAAGGTCTGGGGTTTTTCTGCATTTAGGTTTCCTAAATCAACAAAATCTTCTTTGTGCCTTTTACTTTTCTATTTCCGCAATTATAATTGTTTTTATTATAATTAGAAGTAAAATACACAAACGTTAATTCATATTTACTTGATAGTAATCCTATTGTGTTTGGTTAAGTCCCAACCTTTTATCAAGTAAACATACTTCTTTGTTATATTGTCTCGATCGCATATCCATACACGATCACACGAAGTGTGAACCGATTAGTTGTATTATCTCGACTTAGTCCATAGACAATCACTTTTGGAGAAAGGACTTATAGGTGGAAATTTTTTAGATTGAGGTATATTTGGGTACCCTCGTCTTTTCAAATCCAACCTTTGGTTGTTGATTAAATTGATTGACAATTGGATAATGGTACGAATGGTTAAAATGCTAATACGGTTGTGGCAATTGGGCTATATAAAGATTAGTTTGCATAAACGCATCAATGTTCGAGTCACCACCAGGGGTTTGTACCAAAGTTGCTGCTGGACTCAATTGGGCTCTAACGTTCGTTCTCCTTTTCCTGCATTTTTTCAATTCTATGATCTTTTAGGTACCTTAGTTCCATTAGATCCAACCTTTTAATCCTTTCAATACTGCCCGACTTTAGATCCATCCCTAATCATACATACTACTCATCGTTACACCCAAATAAAGCGATTTTTTTTTAGGTTTTCATTCAAAAATCATGTTCCTTCATCACCCATCATCCTAACTGAATTCTTTCCTCATGGTTCGACTCAAGGTTCTTTCCCAATTCCTCTTGCAAAACGATTTCATTCTGTTCTTTTTGAGGCAGCTAAGAATGGAGATACAGGAAGGAAAACCTGGAAATATGAGGAAAACAAGATCTGGTTTATGGTAAATAAGCAGTCTAATAGTAATGGATTATATCTTATCGTTTTGCTCTCTAAGCCAAATACAAAAGCGGATCCAGTCTCCTTCTACATTCCTACTGGTAATTGTTATGAAGGATGGTTTTCTTTAGCTACTGCTCTGGAAGAAATTCTACACTTGGTAACATCTTTGAACCATTCGACATTAATCCCAACATCCATGCCAAAATACGATTGTTCTTATGCTCAAGTCCTTTTAACCAAGCACAATCCTATCATTCCATCAAAACCCATTCCCTGTAATCCAAAACCTGTTCCAAAAGTCACCGTGCCATCTCCTTTCTTCTGTGATAGAATGGAAGCCAAAACATCTGTGTCTTTGGCACAAAAACCAGCAACTATCAATATAAAATCTGTAAACAGGCAACAATATTTGGAATAGTGCATTTGTGGTCTCTTATTCGCTACCGGTGGAATCTTGGGCAGGGATTAGTAAAGATCCACAGTCAAAAATACAGTGTATTAAGCCATTAGAGCTTTTTCCGATGAATTCTTGTCAGGCTATCGTGAATATGGATCCTAATTATGAGCGCGAATTTGTAGTTCACATGGATAATGTTAAACTGTTTGTTTTTCGGTGGAGTAATCATCAATGGAAATCCAACCCAAGAATGGCATCAGATTTCCACCTTGAAATATTTGGGGTCAAATATCAATTCTGGTTATCATAAGTAATGCAGAGTCTGGGAAAGTTATGTGGGATTATTCTTTTGATTGATCCAGCTTCTTTGAAACTTCAAGATCTCACAGCAATAAGAATGAAAGTCAGAAACAGCAAAGGAATAAATCACATTCCTCATGCAATTAATCTGGTCACAAACTCAGGTATATTCACAACTCATATTTTCATTGCCGGATCAACAAGAAATAACATCCGGAACCCTAATCAACAATCATCGGGCGATTTGAATCTACACTCAAAATGGCAATCAAGTTCAGCAAGATTTATGGAAATCTCAAACAAATCTCGCGAGATAGCTGTATCCATGCTGAATTTATCAATAGCCCCGGATTCTAAGCCAGAGGACTTGGTTGACACGCAAGATTTTATGATATCTTCACAATAGACATCTATGCATCTGGGTTCCAAGAAAAAACGAAGACGCAGGCGCAAATCTAAGTCTAAAAAGAGAAGAGTCTCTAAGCAGGTGCTAGAACAAGTATGTGTGGTACATAATACCCATACTACGTCTGATTTCTCTCATGACGTCAATAAGGTGATTGACATGGAAGTTGACATTCCACCTGCATTCAAAGTTTCTGCGGATGCTGATTTTGAGCCGTTGCCCTCCAAGTTACCCGTACGTGCACAACCAAAGCCCACCAAACATATAAGAACATTCTCGCAGAAACTATATGCAATTGACCTGCAACCTGTTCCTAGGTCTGTAACTCCAATGTTTACCCTTCCTATTTCTCCCGCACATATATCTATCTCTACACCAATTCTCAGCACACCTCTATACCAATTCATTAATCCCACCACAAAAATCCTAGCCACCTTCCAAACACAAAAACCCATCTTCCATTTCTTCCATATTAATATAAACCCTAACCACCAATACTCGGTCCCAAACTGGATTATTGCTGAAGTGCAAAGATTGTTCAATCTTGGCCTTCACATGGGAATTGGTTTCAGTGATATGCCTAATCACTCAAAGAAATTCTTATTGACTAAGATTTCTAATGATGGTCCAGTTCTTAAAACGAATGCTGCTTGGTCTGTTGCACCAAAAATAAAGAAAAATTTTGCTGTTCAAACTCTGGTTTCTTTTGAAGGGGTTCAAAGCACTTCGATTCATGAACTAAGGTTAAAGTTATTCCTCTCGGGGATTTTAAGGATACTTTTATGTCATATATGGAAGATGAAGATAATGGTGAAGTTTCTGATGAAGTATCTTCAACAACTACAACACCTACATACCCACCTGGTTTTGAGCCATCCATTGAAGATATTCAAGATGATGCTTGCACTACTTCTCTCTCATTGGTAGCACCAAAAAGTATTGTCACTGAATGTAAGAGACTTGGTTTTGCGTTGGAAGACATTAGCAACCTTGGATCAATAACCAAAAGAAGTAAGAAAATTTTGGGTTCAACAGGTGATAAATGAGTCTACAAATTCTTTCATGGAATGTTAGAGGGATTTGCTCCCATAACAGAAGACTCATTGTTAAAAAGATGATTCAGTTAACTAATGCACCAATAATTATTCTTCAAGATACCAAAATAATATACTGCTCAGATTATGACATTCTCTAAATCTGTGGAAGTTCAAATTTTGGCTAGACTTTTCAACAGTCCTTTAGGAGTTCTGGAGGAATGATAATCTTATGGAATAAAGATCTTGTGGATGTTTCAGACTCTCTAGTGGGTGACTATACTTTATCTATTCTTTGTACAAATAAGAGTGATAATTTTGAATGGGTTCTCACGAGTTTTTATGGACCAAACAAACCACATGAGAGGAAAGACTTCTGGGTTGTGCCGGACAACATTTGTAGACTCTGGAATCTGCCATGGTGCTTGGGTGGTGATTTCAACACTAACATAAAGTGTGCTGAAAAAAAAAGGTTGTTCAAAGATTACAAAGAGTATGGAAGGCTTCTCTAATTTCATCTCTGATCATGATCTGATAGACCTCCCACTAAAAGGTGCCAGGTATACATGGTCTAATGGTCAAACAAATCCTATTATGTCTAGACTTGACAGATTCCTTATTTCTCCTTCCTTTGAAACACATTACCCTTTTGTCTCTCAATCAGCCGAAGCTAGACCTACCTCAGATCACATACCTATCCTTCTTGACATTTCTGATCCTTCCTAGGGACCTAGTCCTTTTAGATTTGAAATTATGTGGTTCTTGGAGAATGGATTTATTAATTTGTTGGAGGAGTGGTGGTTATCTTTTTGTTTTGCAGGTAGTCTAAGCCCAATTCTGTGGTGCAAGCTGAAGGCACTAAAGGAGTGGAATAAAGAAACTTTTGGGCATACTACTGTAAAGTTAAAGAATATTCTTGTTGAAATTTAAGCTTTTGATACTTTGGCTGAAGAAGACTTATTATCTGAAGCTCAAGTTAGTGAGATAATGCAGCAAAAATCTGAATTTGAGAGGGTTACAGACATGGAAGAAGTATCTTGGAAGGTAAAATCTAATACTAGGTGGTTACAAGAAGGTGATAGAAACACTCATTTTTTTCATGAGTAAGGCTAATGCATGGAGGAGACATAACAGAATCAAGCAACTATATATTGATTGGAAGCTTGAAGATGATAGGTTCAAATTGCAGAAGCACATTGTGGATTACTATAAAAACCTTTTTACGGAGGACGAAATCATTAGGCCAGAGTTGGAAGATGTTTTTTTTTTTGATAGAATTAATGCAATAGAATCAGACATACTTGATGCCACTTTTTCTGAGGAAGAAGTATTACAAGCTATTAAGGATTTGGGACAAGACAAAGCTCCTGGGCCTGATGGATATCCACTGATGTTTTTCTCAAGGTGTTGGAGATTTCTAAAAGATGACATTATGGCCACAATCCATGAATTTTGTGGGATAGGTAGCATTGATGTGAAACATAATACCACTTTCATTTCTTTAGTGCCAAAAAAGATCATGTGGAGTCAATTAAAGATTGTAGGACAATCTGCTTACTTACAAGTACATACAAAATTGTGGCAAAAGTACGGGCTACTAGATTAAAACTGGTAATTGATAGACACATTTTTGTGTCCGAATTGTCCTCAATGTCTATATTGATAGTGCTCGATTTTTGTACTAGTTATGGTATTTTATGTCTTTGTAGGTATTTTTGGGGTAATAAACATTTTTGGAAAATTCGGCTCGAAAAGTTGTTAAAGGAACCCCGGAGGACAATTGCTAAACGGACCCCTACTTCGGATAAGGGACACCTCATTTGATAAGGGGTATCCCATTTGCTATGTACACCCCCTGTTCGGTTAAGGGGACTCCATCTTCTTCCTTTTAAAATAATTGTTTTGGCGGGAAAATTGTTATTTCACATGCATATTTTTTTGGAGAAGTTTTGCAAGAGATTTAGTCAGGTTTGCTTCGGGATTTGGTTTGGGAATGGCATGTTGGGATAAAACAGGGTCGATAAGGGTTTTAAGTTAAAGAGAATCACTTGTTTCCATACCTGTTTCGATAAAAAAGGAAATCAGAGCCACGACTTTGGTTATTTGATAAAAGAAGGAACTTTAGGAGAGAATATATTCTGTTAGGATTTTATTCTATCCTTGATCCAATCTAGACAGAATTTGGAAAGTCTCAACAACTCAGAACACGCGTGGAGAGCATTTCCATCTCAAACTCGACGCAACAGGGGGTGTGATTACTGTGTATTCCGGGAGGATGGCGTGTGCTTACCTTCATCTAGAACATGTTCCAGCCTGCAGAAGTTTATAGTATCATCAGAAGACACGGGCTAATCACTACAGACGTATGATGAAGATAAAGAAAGAAATATTTCCCGTGGAGTAAAAGAAAATATTTTTATTGATTACCGAGATTATTTGGAGTTATAGGGATTTATTCTCGGTCCAAATGGGTATATATACGCTTATGGGATCACACAAGAGCGGATGGAGAGTTAGGGGTACGCTGAGGACGAAAAATCAGGCTGGTGGAGGAGTTGCAGCAGCAGCAGGAAGAAATAGTCGCAGACGACACATAAAGAGTGTCGTTCTGAAGAACACGAAGAACAAAAGACGCACGAAGGGCCGTCGTAAATGCTATAGTGACAACGAAACATCATCGTGGGTCGTATTAGTACAACGACATTTACCATTTATCGTACGCTGTAACAGTGGTTTGTAACGCTTCTCATGCGTTGCAAATTCCTGGTTTATTTGATATCTCTCCTTTTCATCATGTGTAAGCACTTTTGAGCAATAAAATCATATTTTGAGCGTGTTTCCAACATGATGAACTAGACCCCATTACTGGGACGACGGAGGAAGACGAATTTCATACATGGGTAAAATTATTTAATTCTTTTTTAAGACTTTTGAATTAATTTTAATTGAAATATGATTTGAATTAATTGGTTGTCATTTAATTTGATGAGGTATGCTTAGATTAAATGTTTTGATACATCATGCTTAGGATTTACAACCAATCTTTTTAGAATCTATCTTGGCAAAAATAAGAGTCAATATTTTTATTTGTTGAGCGATAATTGTTAAAAGAATTAATATTTGAACCTTTTGTTATGAGTTTGGCCGAATCCTGAGTCCCAGCACATCTCTTCATCTTGTGACAATATTTGTATATATTTTTCTTTTATTTTCTTTTATTAATTCTTAAAATCAATCTCATCAAGTCTGAGTGAACGATAATCCTATTACTACAACATCATTGAAAATATCCATCAATTCTTGGCGCCGCCGACGCGGACTTGTGTATAGATTTGTTTTTAGGTTTTATTTTTATTATTTTTGTTCTTTTTTACGCCTTTTGGTATTTCTTGTTTGTTTTCAGATTTAGAACTGAGCTAAAGAAAAAGAGAGAGAGCGCTAAACAAAAGTGAAGCCAAAGAAGGAAAGAAAAGAGGAATCCAAAAGGAGTGAAGAAGAAGATTTTGTATATTATTTTTTTTTATTTTTTTTAAGAAACTGTAATTAAGGTTTTTATTTTTGTAATATTTTTTTTTTTGGATTTTTTTTTTCTTTGGGACATTGAACATTGGACTTTATTTTTAAAACCCTAAAAAGGGGTTGGTTTAAATATAAACTGCACAGGGAAGGACGACAGTTACGATACTGTCTCGGCCCCTCGGGTTCGTACACTAACATAGGAGTCAGTGGCCCGAGTCGACTTCAACGGTTTATCCCCCGTCTGGAACGGGAGGTAAAATTCTAAACACCCGCGAATCCACTGTTAGCGGGTTTATTGGATGATTTTGTATGCATATATGTTGAGGTCTTGAATACGGATGTTTTAATTCCCTAGTAAAGGGAAAGGACTGGCCATACAAGATAAGGGTTCGGATTTCATCACCGTTCTCTTCTTTCCCGCCTTAGGAAAACGAAACCAAACGCGAACCTAAGCCTAAAATTTTGAATAGAATGACACCGATAGGGTAACGAGCTTAATAGGAAAGTCATTCGAAAAATATTGGTTACTCTTTTAAGCATACTTCGAAGTTCATGATGGTTTCTGTGAGTTTAATGCGTGACTGCGCCGCCTTGTAATGCGGTGAGGCCTTGGGTATCAAAGCTCCACGCAGCCTCCCTCGCCTCTATTCAGCTTACTTAAACTCGGATTGATTCCAGAGGGGTTTGCTTAAATTGTAACGAATTCCCTTTCGAAGGATTAAAAGCTGGTCTAGAAACAATCTAAGTGGAGCCTTTATGCTTTTTGTTTACTAGAAATCAGTAGGTTTGTTGTGGTCGAGTCAGCCTTGTTTGTGTTTGTGTAGAATTCCATTGCAGTTAGGATGTCAAACTGGTATTAAAATAGCCATCACAATGAATATGAATATCCAACTGAAAAATATGGACATCACTCTTTTTATGACCATAGTGTGAATAGTGGTTGGGAACGCCAAACTTTTGAAGGTTATGGACCATACCATGGTGATCCCAATTACTATCCACACGCCAACCGGTCGTACGAACAAAATTCCTCTCTACTAGAGTCAACACATAAGTTAGCTGAGTCGACACGTAAGCTCGCAGAAATGAATAACTTAGTTATGGACGAAAGCAATGCAACGAGTGAAATTTATTTCCTAGATTCAATAAGGAAGTCATGTGAGTCGAGTCACGATACAATAAGGAAGTCATGTGAGTCGAGTCACGATACCATAATGAAGTCATATGAGTCGATTCGAAAGCTTTTGTTAGAGTCGAGCAGGAATCGCTCGAGATAATCTTAGTGTTTCCAATAGTACCCCTGAAAATGAGGATAGTTATTTACATAATCAAGATGACGAGGATAAAATTGGTAACACTACTTGTCTAGATGAGGTTCAACCATTTTCATATTATGATGAGGATAGTGTTGATGAAGAAATTGAAATAAGTAGGAATAGTGATCAGGAATTTGTTACTCCAATTGAGCTTAATAATGATAATATTTCTAGTTCAAATCCAAATAATTTTAATAATTATTCACCTATTCAAAAGGATGAGGATTTGACTAGAGATACCCCCGTTTTAGACGATGTAGTATTTCCTTTTGATTACGAATCCAATGATGGTTTAGAGGAACGAGTATATTTTGAGTCTAGCGATTTAGAAGCAATAGACTTAGAAAAAGAAAATGAACTCGTAGAGATGAGTAAGGATGTACCTGACTTAGAAGAATCAATTGACCATTTTCAGGAATCAGATGACCTTGAAATTAGGGAAGTTGTGACTAGTCTTTTTAGAGACACTGAAAACTCTAAGTTTGGGGGTGATTATCATTCTCCATGTGCCTTAACTCTTAGAAAGGTCCCTAACTTGGGACTTGACATATGTGCCTCAACCATTTTAAAAGATTATCTTCATACACTTTTTCCTGAACCTAGTTGTGTCCATAAAGAAGTTCAGTTGTTAAGAACCCATCCTCTGGTTGATGTGGTTAACCCAGGCTATGATACCACAATTGATTTTGTTTTCCCACCAAATATTTTTCAACCAATTGTGGGAACGTATAAGTTTCAGATGTGTCAATTATTAAGTTTTTAGGCTAAACCTAATTACTTTAGGATATTAGGGTCGACACATTTGCTAAAGAATGACCACTACTGTGGTCAACTGTGTGAGTCAAGTCTGATTGACTTAGAGGATCCCCAATTATTCAGGTTATTGTTATGTGCTTCTAAGTTCTTAATTGAGTATTTCCAGACTCTAGAACCTGATCTTCGAGGATCCTGCCTTTGAGGAAATCCAGCCGATGAAAGCTTTTTATCTAGACCCTTTTATAGAGCCTGAACCCGAACCACAACTATATGTAGTTGTCTTAAACAAAAAAATAGATAAGGGTGTGTTGGATATCTTCCTGGTCTGTTGCGGTTTCCCCTTCTTGTGGTTAGCACTTTTTGATCCAGATGACCCAGATTATTCCGATCTGTTGCTATATGATTCTTCGAGGTGACTAATGCTTTCCAATGTCTGGCTGAAGACTTTAAACTTAGCATTTCTTGGGAGGTAACCCATGCTCTTGCAACACGGTAATATTTTTCCTTAACTCTTTTCTTCAAGTGGTAACAGTTTCTCATTTTTCATGCTTTTAATTTCATCTTTAGAACATTGAGGACAATGTTAGATTTAAGTTTGGGGGTATGTGAGAAACTTTTTAGTTGCAATAAATAAACTTCAGAGACTAGAAATTTATGCTTATTAAGGTTGGCACTAACTAATCTAAGTGGATGGGAACATCTTGGTTGTAGGAGTTGAGGAACCAATCTGATTATATGGAAACATCTAGAAGAGTATATTCATAAAAGAACAGAGCTCAGGTGTTAGAAAAGAAAACATGGTAGTTTCGTCATATCCTCGTGATGGAAACATCGAAAGAATCCTGATCACTTTTTTTTTACCATTGCTAGGGTGAAATAGAATGGATGAGATACAAAAAAAAAAAAAAAAAAAATTGAGAGCATACCACCAGACTAACCGGAATAAATACAATAAAGTCGACCACTGGTACCCTTGTATATGCCAGCTGAGTTGACCTAGAGTTAGGATTATCGACCACTGGTTCCCTTGTATATGCCAGTGTATTGATATTAGTCCAGACTAGTATCTCAGTCCATTAGGATAGGTTCACCTTAGTCAACATCATCTACATTTTTTTCTCTACATCCATCTTTTTAATCTATCCATGTGATTGGTTGACTCCGGTTTATGATGTCCAGAAACTATCTGAGTAGAGCTCTGTCACTTTATCTGAATTTTAGTTTGTTGAGTGCAAACTCGTGTAAAACAATTGGAATTTCGCATCGGGGTACTTCCTCCTATAGTCAATGTTTGTATACCAACCAAGGAGATTCTTTAGTGCCTTCCAAGGTTCTGCTTAGATAGCTAGGGTCTGGAGTAAAGGTTTTGTAGGTACACCTCTGGTAAACCCTCCGGAGACAACACTCTGCCGCTAGGGCCACCTAGCGGTTTAACGGCTTGATGCACGTGCTAAGTGTAGTCATTTTTATTTTTCTAGATTAGATTTGCTCGAGGACTAGCAAATAATAAGTTTGGGGGTATTTGATAGACACATTTTTGTGTCCGAATTGTCCTCAATGTCTATATTGATAGTGCTCGATTTTTGTACTAATTATGGTATTTTATGTCTTTGTAGGTATTTTTGGGGTAATAAACATTTTTGGAAAATTCGGCTCGAAAAGTTGTTAAAGGAACCCCGGAGGACAATTGCTAAACGGACCCCTACTTCGGATAAGGGGCACCTCATTTGATAAGGGGTATCCCATTTGCTATGTACACCCTCTGTTCGGTTAAGGGGACTCCATCTTCTTCCTTTTAAAATAATTGTTTTGGCGGGAAAATTGTTATTTCACATGCATATTTTTTTGGAGAAGTTTTGCAAGATATTTAGTCAGGTTTGTTTCGGGATTTGGTTTGGGAATGGCTTGTTAGGCTAAAACAGGGTCGATAAGGGTTTTAAGTTAGAGAGAATCACTTGTTTCCATACCATGTTTCGATAAAAAAGGAAATCAGAGCCACGACTTTGGTTATTTGATAAAACAAGTAACTTTAGGAGAGAATATATTATGTTAGGATTTTATTCTATCCTTGATCCAATCTAGACAGAATTTGGAAAGTCTCAACAACTCAGAACGCGCGTGGAGAGCATTTCCATCTCAAACTCGACGTAACAGGGGGTGTGATTACTGTGTATTCCGGGAGGATGGCGTGTGCTTACCTTCATCTAGAACATGTTCCAGCCTGCAGAAGTTTATAGTATCATCCGAAGACACGGGCTAATCACTACAGACGTATGATGAAGATAAAGAAGAAAATATTTCCCGTGGAGTAAAAGAAAATATTTTTATTGATTACCGAGATTATTTGGAGTTATGGGGATTTATTCTCGGTCCAAATGGGTATATATACGCTTCTGGGATCACACAAGAGAGGATGGAGAGTTAGGGGTAGGCTGAGGACGAAGAATCAGGCTACAGGAGGAGTTGCAGCAGCAGCAGGAAGAAATAGTTGCAGACCACACATAAAGAGTGTCGTTCTGAAGAACACGAAGAGCATAAGATGCACGAAGGGCCGTCGTAAATGCTACAGGGACAACGAAACATCATCGTGGGTCGTATTAATACAACGACATTTACCATTTATCGTACGCTGTAACAGTGGTTTGTAACGCTTCTCATGCGTTGCAAATTCCCGGTTTATTTGATATCTCTCCTTTTCATCATTTGTAAGCACTTTTGAGCAATAAAATCATATTTTGAGCGTGTTTCCAACATGATGAGCTAGACCCCATTCTTTGGGACGACGGAGGAAGACGAATTTCATACATGGGTAAAATTATTTAATTCTTTTTAAGACTTTTGCATTAATTTTAATTGGAATATGATTTGAATTAATTGGTTGTCATTTAATTTGATGAGGTATGCTTAGATTAAATGTTTTGATACATCATGCTTAGGATTTACAACCAATCTTTTTAGAATCTATCTTGGCAAAAATAAGAGTCAATATTTTTATTTGTTGAGCGATAATTGTTAAAAGAATTAATATTTGAACCTTTTGTTATGAGTTTGGCTGAATCCTGAGTCCCAGCACATCTCTTCATCCTGTGACAATATTTATATATATTTTTCTTTTATTTTCTTTTATTAAGTCTTAAAATCAATCCATCAAGTCCGAGTGAACGATAACCCTATTACTACAACATCATTGAAAATAACCATCAGTAATGCCAAAGCTTATTTCTCTAGTGCAGTGTGCTTATATAGAAGGCAGGCAAATTTTTGATGGTACTCTCATTGCAAATGAACTTGTAGATTCAAGGTTAATAGCTGGTAAGTATGTTGTTGTTTGTAAGATTGACCTGGAGGTTTAATAGTGAATCACCTACATTATGCTGATGACACAATCCTTTTTGTGGACAATAGAAAAGAGGAACTCACCAATCTGTTCTCTATTCTACATTGTTTTTAGTACATTGCAGGACTAAAGTTCAACACTTCAAAAACAAGGCTGATTGCGATTGGAGATGTGCCAGATTTGAATGAGTGGGCTAATGATTTTGGTTGCAAGACTGAAAAGTTGCCATTCATGTATTTGGGGATGCCTCTTGGTGCAAAATCCAACTGTAAAACTATTTGGACTCCAGTTCTTGAGAGGGGGGATGCAAAACTTTCTTTTTGGAACAAAATTTTCATTCAAAAGTAGGTAAATTAGCCCTTATAAAGCACATACTTAGTTCCCTTCCTATGTACTACTTTTCACTTTTCAAAGCACATATTTCTATCATTAATTCTCTGGAAAAGAAGATGAGAGACTTTCTTTGGGAGCATAATTCTGGCAGCAAGTGTTCTCACCTGGTGAATGGAAGATAGTCATGACAACTAAAGAAAAGGGTGTTGGAGTTTTAAACCTAAGACTAATGAATCTGGCTTTATTGGCTAAATGGTGCTGGAGGTTTGGTAATGAGAAGTCTCACTTGTGGTACAAGATTATTGAGGAAAAGTATGGCAACAATTTCTCTTTTTGGACTCCAGGTTATATTCAATCCCCACATGGTGTTTCATGTTGGAGAACCAATTCAGAAACATGGGATTTGATTACAAGAAATTATGCACTCTCTGTTCATTCAGGTAGAAATATAGATTTTTGGCATGATAGGTGGTGTGGTGACTCATGTTTTATGAACTCTTTCAAAGATTTATACAAGATTGTCAGGTCCAAGAATCCAACCCTGTCTGAGCATATCACTACTGACGGATCTTGGAGTTTTGATTTTAAGAGAGAACTCTCGAATAATTATGCTAATTCTTTTGCTGCTTTACTTGGAATCATTAGATCAACACCACCCACTCTTGATACTTTACCTGATACAAGAAGATGGCCTCTTAATCCTAGTGGAATTTTTTCTGTCAAATCATTGTATGATGAGATGATAATCAATGGGGGTGTTGATGGTTTTCCACACCAGTTTGTTTGGGTTTCAGCTGTGCCTCCAAAGATAAACTTCCTACTTTGGTGCGCCGTTCATGGAAGATGGAATTCACAGGATATGCTGCAGCACAAAGGTATGGATATTTATAGTTCATGCAGTTTATGTGGTGATGCACCGGAGACTCAGGATCATATTCTTCTGCATTGCAAAGTTGCGCATAAGGTTTGGTCTTCTATTACTCCTAATGATAACTGGGCATGGGTCTTCCCTGAATCGATGATGAGCTTGGATTTGACATCGTCTAATAATACTTTATCCGGTTATGGAAAGGTAGCCTAGAATCTCATTCCGGCTACTGTAGTCTAGGTATTATGGATAGAAAGAAATTGCCGTGTTTTTGAGGAGAATTACAGCTTAAAAATAGACGTAAACTTGTGCACATATGCGAAGGCTCTAGTGCTATCATGGGCTGCTAGTTCTGGAAATAGGTTGCATTTAAATTCAACGTACACAATGCATAACTGAAGTATCGTTTTTTCTTGATTTTCATACTACTTCTGGTAGTATTTTGTATACTCTTTTAATCTTAATAAAATCTCTTCTAAAAAAAAAAAAAAAAAAAAAAAAAAAAAAAAAAACTACCAGGAGTATGTACCTCACATATTTCCATGTCAATGTCTTCATCACCTGGTGCTACTTGAGACTTTTCCACTATATTTGGAGTAGAATGAAGACTTCTTTAACTTTCATCATCGCAACTGGAACCTCCACAACCATGACTTGAACCTACACCACCATGACTTGAACATATGCCACCATGATTTGTAATTATGTCATATTGAGTTGGATCTACACCACCACCACGACTTGCAACTATATATGTCTTCATGACTTGAACTTGATGGAGTGACGCGCATTTTAAAATTCATCGTGCTATCCCCTGGTTCTACATCTGCTCCAACTGAAATCTATGAAATCCCTGTAGAAGATGACTATATTTTTTCAACTCACTGTAATACTGCTCAGGTGTAACTCACTTCACATCCCACGAAAATTATGGCAGACCTGACGATGAAGCAATTTGACTACTAGGAAACTTATTATATGCGACGCCCGTCGGTAATGGAGGTTGGAAAGGAAAATAACTATCATTAAGTGGCATCTTACCTAGTACTGGAAAATCCACATTACGTACCCAATTTTTGTGGTTGCATAAAAATATTTGGTTTGAAATCATTGTAATCCAATTAAGATAATCAAAGTCATCGTGAGGCACCTGGATCAAACCAGTCTCTTCTAAAAGTTGACCGTTCCTAATCAAGTCTAACCAATGATCCTGAGAAATTATCCCGGTTGGAAAAGGGTTGATGGCTTTTACCTTTTGGTTTCTTACCTAAAGAAGGTGTCATTATGCTAGTACCAAACACCATGTCCAAAAAAAAAGGACAGTATAACGCAATTCACTTACGTCCATAGTGTAACATATTCTAGGTTACCACACTTCCATACTCGTCAATTGATTGATACAGTATGACAAACAAGTTTTCAATTTTTTACACAGTTGTTGCATCATCTAAACCACATGATTTTTTTGAACATCATCAACCTGACTAGCCTTCCAATTATCGAATTGGTACTTATACATGATTGGAAAAATGAAGGTTTTATTGTGAAGATCAGTTCAAACACCGAAATAAGTATATCACCAATACTTTAGATAATAACATAGTCCATTTACCACTTCAAAATTTAGATTCATAATTAATATATTGAACAACGAAAATAAATTGTGGTTCTTACCTATAACAATCCCTTAAGCATGATTATTATATGTGGGTACCAATCTATATAAAATAATCCTGGATGTTTGAGTTATGGATTGGTACCCGGCGTAGCAAGGACGGTACCCGGTTCTTGCAATCGTGAATAAATACATCCAGAATTTCTATCGAACACGAAAATTCTCCGAATGTTATGTAAGGTTGAGATAAAAATGCATACCCACAGTCATATGTTAATATTTTTATTAAATCTTCTAACAGTTCGAGAAAACTAATTAATATCACTAAGCTAGCATTTGGGAATATAATTTGGCATAGTACATATAACAAGAAGATACATTCAAGCTAGTCATAATGCTCAGCGAATAAGTAATTTATTTTTGCTTGCATGTTATCTTTCATTTTTCTTATAGCATAATGCTTTACAGTAGACCCATGTCCATGGGTAGTAATAATGTTGGATTGAGTGCCTAGTTAGCAATTCGAATTTTGGTAAATGTACGGAATGACAAACGTACGAGTATGTTTCGATTCGTAAAAATCAAATTCAGTCAAAAATCCGGTACCAGTGCGTGATTCGGCAGTAATTCAGAACGTATATGTATGTGTATAGTTTTTTCTAGATATATGAATTCGGTAATGGTTATAAGAAGAAAAGAAGTGGGAATGACGTGACTTAAAACCGCAACGAAAGCCGTGGTTCTCGTTCTCTCCTCGAATGCAAGAAATATTAGTGGAAATTTAAACTTAGGAGAGACATCGTGTTTCGCTCAGAAAAGTTTAAAAAAAAAGATACCATATCTCGCTTTCGTATGTTTCCCAATTTAATATAAAATTAATATCTGGACTCATTATGTATTTAAATTAACTAAATCCAAAAATGAAGAATAATAAATTTTGTTAGAGCACTGCTCGGTCGAACTCGCAAGCGTTGCTATCTCAAGCTTGTTTGTCAAGTTTAGTTGCCAAAACTATAAGTCTTGATTTCTAATCTACTTATAGCTAAGTATCAGATTAGGATAGAAAGTGTAGTTGAGCTTTAGACTTCACGACGCTCATCGATTGAAGACGAAAAACTACTAAGGAGAGCTTGTGGAACTTCACCAACAAAAGGTATGTGGAGACTTGAACTCATATATCACTCAAAAGTCTATCTACTCTATCGTCCATTTGAGACAAAAATCGTATAGCTATATAGACTTCGATTATACACATTTGATATTTCAAGCCGAGTTTAACTCGCTTACATATTTCTCTAAATATATATGTTGGTAAGCTTTCGCTTTAACCAAGTTCATCTTATATTCTTGACAAAAGTAAAAAGACGATCATGTGAAAATCGCCTGGTAACATCTTACATGATTTGTGTGAGACTGTCATTTGATGTAGACTCAGAATGTTTCGTATTGATCATTAGATCACTTGAAAATTGCTTCCAAGCTAATAGTTTGTGTGAGACAACTATTCCCATCTTCTAAGAATGCCTCAATGATTGAAATGAGAGTTTAGAACAAATTAACCATGATTGGATATAGCACAGTATGCGTACTTGTATGCTAACTGTTGCAAGTTCTTCCAAGTCCGAGAACCATGGTATGCATACCCATACACGTACTGGTTGGTTAATGAAAGTCCGGGAACTTAGTATGCGTACATGTTCGCGTACTGGCGTAAGTTCAAGTTCCGGAATTCAACTGAGTTTGGAGGTATGCGTACACGTTCGCGTACTGTCAAATCCAAACTTAGTCTGGCCACTTAGGTATGCGTACACGTTCGCGTACTTGAGTAGGTTATGTTATAAAATCGGTTTGTTCATGAACTAATACATTTATAGAATAAGGAATGCAATCTTTTGCAAACCCTGGCTATAATGTTCATTAATTGATTCGAGTGAATCAAAATCGATTTTGCTTCAATTGTGTCTTGTATACTTCTATGAGAATATAAACAATTGAACAACTCTAAAAGTAGTTTCATTTGAGTCATTTGAACTAGTTATAATTAAGATGAATAAGGTTGATATGAAAGTGTTCATATGGCTAACTTCAATTAACTATTGTTGAGCCAACAAGGTGTACACGTTTAGGTACGGTTACCCATATCTAAATGAAGTCACTTTTCATTTGTGTGTAACAAGCGTAGTTCGATCTAACGGTTGAAAGATATTAGCTTGAGTCTAATCAGGTTTTTATCTAACGGTGAATATTGAATGCGTTGTTACCAAGGTAACATTGACTGCAAACCCTGATTTGAAGACTATATAAGGGAGAACTCTAGCAACAAGGAAACCTAATCCCCACACCTCCGAGTATGATACTAGTTGCGACTAGATTCGATTCTCCTTTAACCTAGGTTTTTCCTAAAATCATTATAGGTTAACGACTTGAAGACTTCATTGGAATTGTGAAGCCAGACCCAACTATTTTCCCTGTAGTTGCGTGTTCTGATCTTGCTGTTTGCTATCGTATTTAGTACTATCTTCTTTAAGATTTTCTCGAGAGTTAATATCCGATAGGCTAGATAAAAAGTAGTCACAAACATCTTCGTCTCATTGTTTGTGATTCCACAATATCTTGTTTCGCTACCATACGATTAAGATTATTGTGAGGTGATTGATATTACTAGGTTGTTCTTCAGGAATATAAGTCCGGTGTATCAATTGGTTACTGTTCACCTTGATTTATCAAAAGTTGGAACAAAACTCGTAGGTATTTCTGTGGGAGACAAATTTATCAATTCAATAGACATTTATGTGTGAGACAGATTGGTTTATCAAGTCTTCGACTTTGGGTCGTAGCAACTCTTAGTTGTGGGTAAGATCAGCTAAGGGAATCAGGTGCGTAGAGTCCTACTGGGATTCAGAGGCGTAAGGAACACGACTGTACCTTTATCAATGTGAGATTGGATAGGGCTCAACTACATTCCAGTCTGAAGTTAACTTGGAGTAGGCTAGTGTCTGTAACGGCTTAATACAGTGTGGTGTTCAAATCTGGACTAGGTCCCGGGGTTTTTCTGCATTTGCGGTTTCCTTGTTAACAAAATTTCTGGGGTCTGTGTTATTTCTTTTTCGCATTATATTTTCTATATAATTGAAATATCACAGGTTATGCGTGGTTTAATCAATTAGATAATCCAAACTTTGGTTGTTGATATAAAAGTATCACTTTTTCTGAAACGAAGCGAAAGTATCATTTTTTCCGTAACGGTGCGAAAATATCACTTTTCCCGAAACGGACCGAAAGTACCACTTTTACCGAAACGAAGTGAAAGCATCATTTTTCCTGAAACGGGATGTGAAAGTATCACTTTTTCTGAAACGGAAAATTAATCGATCCATAAACCAAAATATGGTTGCATGTGTTATGCATCCTTTGTGGTGGTTTGCATAATGGCTATGCATTCAATTTTCGAGAATTGTGCCTAAAATGAAAATATCATTTTTCTTGAGACGAATATAGTACATCGTTTTATTAGTTGCAATGGAAAATTAGTTGATGCATAAACAAAAATTTTGCTACATAAATTATTATGTATCCTTTGTGGTGGTTTGCATAATGGATATACATTTAATTTTCTAAAATTGTGCTTAAAATGATATATACCTCCAAATTTTTCGCAAAAACTCTAAATTTGATATTGTTGTTTGTACTTGTTGTGTAGAGTTTTTTATAACCTTTCCAACGAGATAAAATTTTTAAAAGTCCAAGGCACGGATTTTTAGATATGTTATATTAAAAAGTTTTCTTTCCAATTATACCCCTGAAAAGATATGATACATAAGGAGTTATAGTAATTGGACTAAAAGGGTGGGACATTTTTGGTTTTTCGGCCCTAACCATTTCCAATCTTTTTGTGTCAATTGATCACTTACATTTTACAAAAAAATGGTCATATAAAGGTCCTCCCCCGCTTCGCTCGGTCGGCCCAATTACCTTCAGATGGATATATGCTCAAATCCCAAATCTACAACTGCTCTCAGAAGCTCCGGCTTTAATAAAAAATATCTAAATCCAGAATTGTTTATTGCAACATACCCCTGCACCATTACAGAACATTCAAATCAAACTCCAACTTTAAATTTTAAAGTTTCATACATACTATAGGAAATTGAAAAATCTTCCAATTTCCAGGGCTTGAGGAAAATACCCAAAAAAAAAAAAACATCAGTCTCATAAATCCAAAATCGTATCAATTTCACTTTCAAAATGTAACTTTCAAAAATCCAATTTCATAGAAAAAATTTCAACTTTCCTCTAGCAAAATCAATCTCAAAATACCAGAATTACATCAATTTTGTTAGAAAAAGTTCTCATTTCTAGGGTTTTGAAAAACCCCAAAACAAGCTCAGTCTCAAAAGACCATTCAAAAACCCAAATATAAGAATAAAAAAACAGGAACTAAATAAAACCCGTAGGTAAAATCTATCCATTACAGAAAACAAACCTCACAAAACAGAGAAATCTTTCTAAGAACCCTAGATTTCTTCTTGCAAGATATGTATTAGAGTTTAATTTTTGGCGGATCTCTTCGAAGAAGAAGAGGAAGAAAAACCTAATACAGATTCATAAGAGACTTATTGTTATGATTGAGAAAAAAATCTATTAAAACATAGAGAGTAAGTTGTGAGAGAGAGAAGTAAACGAAGAATTGAAGGATGGCGGCTAAAGGAGTATACTGCTGACCGAGATAAAGATAAGAGAGAGGATTATAAAAGTTTCTTTTTCTCACAGTCGTTTTTCAACTCTAATTAGGGCTCTTATTTTTTACAAAAATACCATTAAGGAAACTACTGTGTCAGAGATGACTTTTACTAAAACGACTGTGGCTCACAACACCTATAGTTACAGCTGCCAAACAACAATGGTATTCGTGAAGACCAGGAAGTGGTTAAAAATGCATTTTCCACTAGTGATATCTATATGAAAACCTATGCATTAGAGCTCGACAAGAACTCATTATAACTTCAGACAAGCATTAACAGCTAACTGTTTTACATCCCCTATGAGTTTTGATCTTTGTCCATGAAATGATATATCTCATAAGCATATATCTTGGATTAGCTCATAAACATGTATCTATGAACATTAACCTTGAAGCATTTAATCTCTGAAATTGTGTTTGTTGTTTATAAATATTAAGCTGGATATGTGTAGGTCCTGAACATTTACTTCAACTGAACTGAGTGGTGAAGTTACAACAAATTAAGAGAACAATAGAATGGGTACAACATTCAAAGCTTGCTGGAAGACCAGCTAGTAAGAGGCATGGTGAATAGCTGCAAAGCTTTAAACTGGGTTTGAGCATCTTGGCTGTCAGAGGAAGATTCTCAATGATGAACTGATGGTAGAACCTTGCTCTTGAGTTAAGCCAATTCGTTATCTTAAGCTTGTAATATGAATATAGGTTAACGTTTTCCGACTTAGTGTTAGAAGTTTTTCAGATTTGGAAGTTTCGGTATTTTTGTTAGTTGAAATCGGTAAATTGAATACACCTTTCAATACAAATTGAGTTTAATTTCAAAGTCATTATCAATTCAATTTTGTTAATTCAGTTTTGAAATCATTATTAATTTAATTGTGGTTCAGATTCTATTTTTTGATTCAGTTGATTCAGCTGAATCAATATCATTTTTTTAAATAAAATATCTTCAATAAAAACTACTGTGTCTATCAGTACTTATCAATCAACTATTGATGACAGTGGTTTTTTTAAAGAATTCAAATTTTGAAGTACACAGTCGTTTTGAGAATAACCACTTCTAGATTACTGCTGATGGACACAGTCATTTT
The DNA here is from genome assembly GCA_023531295.1 of Papaver armeniacum. Taxonomy (NCBI): domain Eukaryota; kingdom Viridiplantae; phylum Streptophyta; class Magnoliopsida; order Ranunculales; family Papaveraceae; genus Papaver; species Papaver armeniacum. The sequence goes on from JAJJWW010014152.1 coordinate 39,602, forward strand.
TAGCAATATAACTCGTGTCCTTAACTTCTATTTTCCACTAGTGTTCCCACCTCTGTTGATGACAAACCTCTCCTACCAGAATCCACTGGTTCATTATTTGAATCGATCGTTGTTAATATTGACTAACTGTTAACATAAAAACACTCTAAGAATCTAGCCAAGGGGCTCACACAATATTTCATAACATAATATCATACAAGTTCGTAGTTGTCGGCTAAATGAAATAATCAACATTTCTATTTCTAACAATTATTTTATAGCATGGTGTTCAGTGTTCACTAATTTTATAATAAATAAATATGTACTCATCCAAATTGGATGAATTAGGTGTTATTGGAAATCTCTCTCAACGCACTACAAATTTGCAGGTGGAACCGAAAACTAATTCGAATCAGTGTTCAAAACATCAAAATAAAGAAGAATTCATAAAGAAATTGGCATAAGTCCAAACTCAATGGGCCTGATTCGGCCAGCCCAATGATCTGACTCCACGAACGTGTTCATTTTCCATAATTTCCCAGCATGGAAGTGCTATGTTTGCGTTGTTGTAATTTCTAAAATACAAAAGCAAACCAATCGTGTGATACTATTCTAGAAAGGTCTCACAACACTCTACAACTTCTTAGTAGACACCCTCAGCTAGTTCAGAGTCTTCAGACTTTAAACATTCCAAAATGACACCGGAAAACCACATCAAGTGCTGTCTTTCAGAAATTCCAGTCGCTGACTGACTATGTTTTATAACTTTCAAGCTGCAAATCCAAATGCCATATATGATCAACAAAACCTCGTTTGATTGGAGGCCAAAGATATTAATTGGGGGCCTCCCACTAGAGGACAAAAAAGGTCAACCAAACCTAATTTGGGTCACCTCTTAGCAAATTTTTTTCTAAATGCCTAAACTACCCCTGAATGATTAGTATTAAAACTTAATAAAGTTAATTTAATTAGTGTGGTTAGATTATGTTAGATTAAAATCAGATTTTAGATATATTTTTTTTTTTTTTTTTTTTTTGTGAGTTGAAAAGAAGAAGAGGAGGTTTTAGAGGAAAACTTGGAATTTTTAGAAAGGGAAGGGATCACGGGACTCATGGTTTTGACTAAAGGTTTTGACAAAAGTTTATATCTGTCCATCTCTATACATCCAATGGTTACCAATTTTGATGAGGTGGCATCTTTTTTCTCCCACAAAAGCTTTACGGCTCAACCAAGCCGAACCGGTACAAAGTTTATAACATGATAAAATTTTTGTAACTGATTCCAAATATATCTAGCACGTTTTTTGGAAGAATATCTTCCACGTCTTTGAAAGAAGTATTCGCTTAGTCTTCTTCTCCGATTCTCAGTTGCGATACTGATAGTATTTTTTTTTCTTCTCTTCCGCATCTGTTTGAAATTGTGCTCTCATCAACTATACGATACCTATATATTTTAACAAGTAAAACTTATCATCATCACTCTTAGAGCATCTCCAACAGAGGGTAGAGGTTTTATTTTTTCATGACACATAGGATTTTAGACCCTCATTTATATTAAATTCATCTCCAACAGTGGGTCATAGAAAATAGGAAGGGTGTTAAAATAAATACGAAGGTCTTGGAGAAGGTCTTATTTAGACCTTGGGAATGACCTCCACATCATCATTTTAACTATTTTTTAATTTTTTAATTTTTAAATAAATTGTTATGAACCAATAGGAAAGAGAGAATCAATTTTATCATTATCCAAAACAACAAATTTTAAAAATAAGACCCCATACTATTGGAGATGGTTCATGAGCAAAGCATTATTATTTTTGCCACATACATATGACCCCATAAATAAGGATCTAAATAAAAATTCCACATAGGATTTTTAGCACCCACTGTTGGAGATGCTCTTATTTGCTCTACTGAAAGAAAGTAAACATTTTTTTATCTTAAGCCTAGGCTATTAGTGGGTTATCTGCATGATTATTTGATTACAAATCACGTATAATAAGTTTTCATATGTAGAATTGGAAGTTGATAAACAAATTTATTTGTGGGGTTGTTATAATGGGTACCCTGTCATAGTTACTAATTTTTCAATTTGTTTTCAGAGTTGATCATCTATGGATGAGTCGTCAAACGAAACAAACGATGAAAATCGATTATTGGATGATGGAACCAACGATACAAACATATTGATGAACAGAAAACATAATGCTATCAGTAGTGGCCCTTCAAAAGATAGTTCTTGCAGCATAAAAACACCATATAATGGAATGCAATTTGATACTAGTGAAGAAGCGAAAGAACACTACAGCGAGTATGGCCGGCAAAATGGATTTTCAGTGAGAATTCGATCAACAAATAAAACACGTGTTGTGTAGACGAAGTGACAACAATTAATATGGTGTGCGCTCGTGAAGGAAAAAATACAAAGGAAGAAAAAATAGAGGAACAGATAAAAAAGGTAGAAGTTGTTATACCATCAAGTGTGACTGCAAGGCAAAGATTCGGTTTCTTCACGATGATGAACAGAATAAATGGATCGTAACACAATTTTACGATATTCATAACCACGAATTTGTCTCACCAAAAAAGAGAAAGCTCTTGCGCATAAATAGATGCATGCCAGACGCCACGAAAGATCTGACAGAGGCATTCTATAGGGAAAACATTCAAATTTCGAAAGTCCCATCAATCTTTGGTGGTGCAGAGATATGGTTTAACCAGAGAGACTGTTGGAATCATTTGCGCAATGTCAGGCATAAGAATTTGGAAGTTGGTATCAATTATTTACAGATGAAACAAATTGAAAACCCACAGTTCTTTTATGCAGTCCAAGTCGATGAACAAGGGAGAGCAGCAAACATTTTCTGGGTCGATGTTCGGTCACGTATGTCATATGATCAGTTTGGTGATGTAGTTTTCTTTGATACTACATATCGAACAAATAAATATGAGATGCCTTTTGATCCATTTACAGGGGTGAATCACCATTATCAAACTATCCAGTTTGAATGTGCACTTTTACAGGATGAGACCGAGGTTACATTTACATGGCTGTTTAGTATTTGGCTTGAAGCTATGGGAGGAAAACATCCATCTGCGATTATCACGGACCAAGATGCTGCCATGGCTCTTGCTATAAAAAAGGTATTCCCAAACACTCGCCATCGTTTATGTCTCTGGCATATTAAGAAAAAGTTTGGAGAAAAGCCATCTCACGTTTACTCAAAAAAATCAAAATTTAAGAAAGATTTGAAAAAATGCTTACATCATACGTATAAAATCAAAGATTTTGAAGAGAAATGGAACACCATGATAGTAGAGTTTGGCTTAAGTAACAATGATTGGCTAAAAGATCTATATGAAATTCGTGAGTCTTGGGTACCTGTATACCATCGTGGAACTTTTTATGGTGGCATGAATACAACTGGTCGTAGTGAAGGGGTGAATGCATTTTTTAACGAATTTGTCACGTCAAAGACCAATCTTAAAGAATTTGCGATTAGGTATGACCAAGTATTAAAAAAGATCGTTGACAGAGAAATTGAAGAAGATTATGTTTCAGAGCATACAGTTCGACTTATTGACGAAATGAACTTAATATTAAAGCATGGAGCTGAAATATACACTTGGAATATCTTTGGAAAGTTTCGCGAGCAACTGCCAGAATCAATACGTTTTAAGTCGGAAGAAATAGAAAGAGGTGATGAGTTTAACACCTACTTAGTAACATATAAGGTTGGTGGATTCCAAGAGTTCATTGTAAAGGTGAAACCTAGTACATACGAAGGCTACTGTGAATGTCAGTACTTTGAGTTTAAAGGCTTACCTTGCAAACATGTACTTAAAGTTCTTGGGAATCTTGAAGTAGATAAAATTCCACCACACTTTATTTTAAAAAGATGGTTGAAAGGTGCAAACTCATTTAGAGTAGTTGATGAAACATATAAGTCTGAAAGTTATGAGTGTTCAGTTGCATTAAGACTTAGCTATTTATGTCGAAGATATACTCAAATGGCATGCATTGCATCTAAATCAGACAAATTATATAAAATGGCAGCTGATGGTGTTAAAGAGCTTCTTGATAGAATCATGGATGAACACAACAAATTGGTTGAAGATAAAGGATCTTCTCAAGTTCTAAATACTAAACATTAAGAAGATAATAATGGAGTTTAGAATTTAAATCAACCATTTGTTCAAAATCCAAACATATCACAAACTAAAGGTAGACCCAAATCAGATGATAAAGGGAAAGAAAAGGTTATTAGCACCGGTAGACTACTTTCCTCAATCGAATCGTCTTCGTCTACCAATAAAAGGAAGTGTTCTATTTGTGAAGAGTCAGGGCACAACAAAATAAAATGCCCCAAGAAACCAGACATAGAGCAATTGAAAATTGTTGAACCAAGTAAGCATTAACAAGACTTTCATTCTTTTTTGTGCATTATAATTTTCAACTTCTAACTGCGCCAATGTTGTTGTAGGTGTAGAAGTCAATAACGAAGACACTATTTAACTTGGGATACAATAGTAACTCCCAAACTTGGGTAATAATAGAGATGAGTCTTGATTTTCTGTTATTTTGTTTTTTTTTTTTGTTTCTCATGTCAGTATACTGATAGTGTACAATTTTAACAGGTTATGTGTTGAAGGTTAGCGTATGGATGAATCTTTCTGAGATTTATTTTTTCTTTAAGAGAGAGATTAGCTAATGTGACAAAAGGGACCTGTTTTCCCCTAAAACATATTTTCGTTTTGGCTACATTTTGATTTATGTTCTTTCATAAGAGATTTTATTATTTGAAATATCATTTACATATTTGGATATCTACTGGTTGAACCTATATTAAATTTTATTATGGGTATGTCGTTCTAGTGAGAGTTGGCCTAAATCTGAATGTAATGTACAAGGAATTTTATTGACGTTTTAAGCACTAAGCATAACTCTAGCATAGCATGAAGATGATGGATAAAGAAATTGCATATAAAAAGAATGAAATGTGTAGTAATCTTATTTTGAACCTTTTAGAGAATCAGACGTGAATTGAACATGCAACCTTCTGACGGAGTCAGATGCGCTATCATTGCGCCATAGATTCATACTGGAGTCAGGCATTTGTGAATCGACAAAAAAGTAAGAGCGGACATGATGTTTTATCTCTGTTAGGGACAAGCTGTCAATGTTAAGCAACTGCCTTCGAGGCTCGCCATCCTGGGAAGCAAGTACCTAAGTCTTTTATGGACAGTGAAACACAGAATGTAAGTAACTATCCCAAACTCCTAAAAATGTATTTACATTCATGAGAACAAGAACACACAGGCTCAGGTGTACGTTTAACTAGCATTCCAATACTGAGAGTCATGCCAACAAAACCAAACTTGCTGGCTATTTGAATTTTATCAAGAGGAATTCCCCATTGCCTTAAAATTTAAGTTACCAAACAATCCGACTAGACCGTACAAGAAAAAAAAATCTTGAATACAGAGATTGTTTATTACCTGAAGCACGAACACAAAAAAGAATAGGATATTTCTAAGTTCTGTGAACACAAAGAGATTGTTTGAATACATAGATTCATCTAAAGTTCACTACTTGTTAAGTCACAAAAAACCACCACTACTTTATCTTTTCAGTCTTCAAATACCACTGTATGTCTGTATAGTTCTTTAGGATTCTTTCCCAAAGCCAACTACAACACAATTCGTTTACCTACTTGTAAATTAATGTGAGCCACTAAGATATCAACGAATAATATGCCTCAAAAATGAAACTTCAATGCAGTCCCGTACTGGTTTAGTCTAGAGTGATTTTCTAATTCGATAATTGATACATTCCCACTTATATATTCAAATTGAAGAAACCCATATTTAATCATAATCAATAATATGCTATATACACTTACAGAGATCAATAATATGCTATATACACTTTCAGAATCAAAACCATCAAACCCTAATTAAAAAATCTAATTTCACTTACAGAGATCAAAAATATGATTCCTTCATGTCGTACAATTATCCGCCAATTCATACGAGTAAGAAGGAGCATAATAATCAAGAACAGACTCGGATGATGAACAAATTTTTCTTTCGAATATGGAAGAACTAAACATATGGGGAGAGAGAGAGAGACAACATTTTTATTTATCTTGTTATATAATTTTTATCGGCTCGGCTTGACTAAGCCGTAAAGCTTTTGTTGGAGAAAAAAAGATGCCACCTCATCAAAATTGGTAACCCTTGGATGCATAGAGATTGACGGATAAAAACTTTTGTCAAAACATTTAGTCAAAACCATGAGTCACGTGATCCCTTCCCAGAAAGGAAATGAGTAATTCAAGTAGGGGAAATGATGTTGGAGAAGGTTCAAGTAACAAAGATGATTGTGTTGATGGTAAGATTATCTTAAATTCTCCCATGGATTGGATATATCTCACAACACGAGAGAAAGAGTCGTCAATGTCGAGGATGTATACCCCAACGACTCTATAAAGTCGTCAATGTATTGACACCAAAAATGACGACTCAAACTCGCAACTTTTCCAAGGCTATGAAAAATCGTCGGGGTAATATGATATACCACTGACGACTCAAACCTGCAACTTTTCCAGGTTATGAAAAATCGTCAGGGTAATATGATATACCCCGACGACTCTTAACTTGGGTCACAAAGAGTCTTTATTTTGTGTGTCTATACCAAGACGACTCTGAAAATTTTTGGGACAGAGAGGCTGTTTATTTTTCACCTGGGGTCGATGACCTTTAAAAAAGGGTCGTCCATAAAGGATAGTCATAGGTTTCTATATATGTTAACGACTCTAATCTAGGGTAAAAAATATGAAAACCAGAAATACGGTCGTTATCTTAATCATCATGTACCCTAACGATTTTTTATGGTCTCTACATGCATATGAAAAATCGTTAGGGTTTAGGCTTGTCGAATTGACGACCCTTTTCTTATGAATCGAAATTTTTCGGGTGAAGATTTTTTATTTTTTTTTCCTTGGAGTCGTTAATGGAGGAGAAGAGAAGAGTCGAGAGGGTGAGAGGGGAGGGAGTGATCTTTTTGTTTAGAACTAGAAATGAATTGGGGCTTAAGATTAAGGGTTAATAGGTTTTTAAGATTTGTGTTTAGTAAAGGGTAAAAAAGTCTTTTCAATATCGGATTAATACGCCCAAATAAAAATTGGGGTACAAATAAAAATTGGGGTACAAATAAAAATTTATGTCCCCAACTAAAATGTTTGGCCCCAATCAAACGAGGCAAAAAAAAAAAAAAAAGTGGAAGACCCAATGTGCATCATATTCTGAAATCAGTATTTCATATATACCGCTTGCGATTGGTGTAGGAATTCGGCGGATAGGAAGCATTTAAGCTACATGTTAGTCTCAGAATTTTAAAAAAATTTACAACCATGATGGCCTACTGCACTGCGTCTAGTTGTTACATCCCTGTCTGTACTTAATAGAGGTGGGCTCGTCCTTCTTTTTGGTATTTATGGTACCTAGCTAACCTCTACCATAAAGAATTCCAGTAAAGACTTGCACCACTCTAGCTGGATATGGGCTCTCTGTCGCTCAAAGTTATCACCGAATTAAATAGTTGAAGTCGAAACTGAACGTGAAAGATTAAATAAATAAAGAGATACACAAAATTGGTTAAAAAGACCAAAATCAAAATTTTAAGGTGAAAAGGACAGTCAGATTTAGATACTGTTTAAATGGATGAAAATTTTTAAAATAGGCGAGGATGTAACCGGGTTTCATCCGTCCATTTTCAAATATTTTTTCTTCTTTTTATTTTACAGGATGCATCAGGTTTCATCCTTACTTATTTTTTAAGTTTAAGCTCGGGATGAATCCAGGTTTCATCCTTCTTATTTTTTTGTCCATTTCACCCATAAAATTTTTTACTCGTCCATTTGAACCGTGCTTTAATTTTTTTTTTTGGACAAATGACCCGTTTTCCAATAAAGATATGGATTGCATTGTGAAACAAATGTCTTCAAAATGTTAGCCCGGTTTCTGCTCTGTATTTTTTGGTCGGTACGTTAATAATTTTTGAAACTATTATTAGACATTTCTAGGATATCAGTAGTTGCAGTTGGATGTCGGACCAACTCATTAATTAAAAAAGTAAGAACAAAAACGAGCACGGCGTGGGACTATCCCGGTATATCTATATAAGATAAGATTGCTTCCTAGACTCCCTGAATAAACTCATCTTCTCAAAATTTTCCTCTTAGTCTCTCTTTAGCTATCTTTTTTTTAATATCAATCTCTCCTCAAGGAACAGCGATGGTAATCAAAGGGACTTCAATCATTTACAAGAAAGATTCAACAAGGGTGTGTAGTTGCACACCCAGCTAAACCGGATCTCAAGCCTAAATTTGCCTAAATTTTCTGAATTTTTGGAACCTAAGCCTATTTTTGCTATCTTGCACCCCTAGAAATATTTTACTTCCCCTTAACAAAGTTTCTGGCTCCGCCCCTACTGTTTTAACATCATCTTCATCAGAAGTATCAGCTCGTCATGGAACTCATCCACATGGATATATCACTAAGCGCACAAAGGCTTACTCCAACCTTCTTATTTCTTTCGATCCTTGCTGAAATTGTCAGTACCATCTTCCTTGTAGTGTTTATTGTCTTTGCAACCATCCTAAAATTGTCCATGCATTTTGTAGTAGCTTGTACTATAGTTTATCGTAAAATGCATCACCGGCAAACAACCAGCAACTTGGAAGAACAACAAGGAAGTGGTGGTGGTGTTAGGTTATCATCAAGTGACCTACAGAACCTGTCTAGTTTTGAATATGAAATAGTTGAACCTACTCATCAAGATTGCATTGTTTGTTTAGAAAGGTTTATAAAAGGTGAAAGTTGCAGAAGTCTACCAAGATGTAACCATGTTTTTCATGCTAATTGTGTAGATTCATGGTTGATTCACGTTCCCTCATGCCCACTTTGTCGAAAATCGTTGTTAAACCTTGAGAATTGATATGGTAGAGAATAAATTCATTCTTATTTATATGTGGAAGTATTCCGGGCCGGTCCTGAGATTTTTTTTGCCCGGACGAATATATATTTTCTTTTTGTCCCCATAAAATTTCTTTTGATACTTCTACCTTCATAGACATTTTTCTATTTTGTGATCCTGACACTTGCTTTCATTAATTGTAGGCATTCCTAGATTAAACCAGAATCAAAATTAGTGTGTAAAACTATGAAATGAACGAATACAAGTACAACTGACTTAATCATCAATTTCAACTTGAAAGTACCCAGAATGAACATGCCATAATATTTATAGAATGTGCAATAAGGGCATACAACCTTTGTTAAAAGTAGAAATCGACCGTAAGTTAAAATTCTAAAACCATTCAATAAATATACGCATAACTTAACTAATTGCTAACAATAACAACCTATGATTACCGGGTATTCGTTTACCTGGCGAGATTGGGGTATACTCGAACTAATTTTAAAGGGACACTTTTTGTGGGTTTTAGGGGGAGTCCTAATGGGTAAGTTACAAAACTACCCTTACCCATTAATAATCTTAATTACCCTAAATCAGTTTTTATTCTCTTCATTTCATCTTCTTCTCTTCTTCTTCATCTTCATCTTCATCTTCCATCAACCAAAGCCATATAAAAATCTTCAACTTTGATTTTCCAAAAAAATTGTTGACTCTACCAAATAAAAACAAGACTATAAATGATGTTTAAACTCAAACCCATCATTGTGTTGTGTGATTTGATTGTTATATTAGGTTAGAAATCGAAAATTATGATTTCTGTGTTTTTGGTCAGCAAGGTCGTAACTTGCATATCTTGCCGACTTTTCATAACGACCATGGCGGCATCAAATTTTTCAACGGTGGCGGGGTGTTTTTTTGAATACCTTAGGCCAAATACAGTAGGAAGGGTATTTTTGAATACCTTCTTCACTAAAAAAAATTTGGAAGGGTATTTTTGAATACCTTTTACTAATAAATTTTTATGTCATCTCCAGTATGTCAAAAAACAAAAGTCGGCAAGGTTGACGATGAAAATCATCTTGAGGCCACTTTTGGCGGCATGATCTTCATTAGTCGACCTTCTGGGCTTTTCATACTTTCGAAGCGAAAGTGTTGATTTATTCTTTGATTTTGAGTATGATTTCATATAAATGATTTGCAATCCCCATTTTAGAAGTATTTCGGTTGTGTGCTTCATTTTCGTTGCAAGAGATATTCTCAAAAAAAAAAAAAAAAAAAATCATCAAAAATCATCCACAAAAGTTCAATCAAAAACAAAATTTCATAACTTAAAATTCATAAGTTTTAATCTATTCAATCAATTTAAACTTAATTAATTAATCTAATCAAAATTTTAGTGTTAATTAAAGGAGGGCAATTTTGCCATTTTGAAAATACAAGGTTAAGGGGTGGCTTGGTTTTACTTCAAAATGACCCTATTTTGTCTTATTGGGTATACCCCAATCTCGCCAGGTTCTTTTGCATATCAAAATCATAACACAAAGCAAAAGATAAAAGGAGAGACGGCACTAGCGCCTATATCCACGGAAAAACCTAGTAGGGTGAATTAGATTACTAATCAATAATTGGGATGACTTACAATATGATTCGTATTTATAGGAATAACAGGAATATTCAGTCAACCCTAACAGGATAATGAAAACTAATTATCTTGACCAGCTAGATTAAGCTTATTTAAATTAAAACATTAATGGCCTAAAAAACATTGATTCCAGCCTATATTGTAAAAGGCGGGCGCTCTCCTAAGCGCATTAGGTGCCTAGGGGCGCCTAGGAAAAAAGACGCCTTCTACAGTTTTCCAATGATTCCTTGGCTCGCCTCTAGGCTGCTTTAACGTCACTAATGGTATACTTAAATTGACATGATTGGGATTAAATTCATTCTTACACATATGTGGAGCACACATTTTTTTTTTTTTAAAGCATATAATTTTTTTTTTTTGTTGAAATATTGAAAATAAATCAACATAAGCCTTTTAGTTTCTCGTTTTCTGAAGACAGCTATTGCTTGTGAACAAAAAGCTATTGCTTGTGAACAAAAAGCTATTGCTTGTGAAGACAGCTATTGTTTTCTGAAGACAGCTATTGCTTGTGAACAAAAAGCTACAGAAACTAGCTTGGACAATACTTATTAAACCCTGCGAAAATCTGGGATGATAACTATCATACAAAATATCAAGATAATCATTTTCTAAATGTGGCATCTGATATTGTATGGATATATACGAAGATTGAGAGGGTCTGCTCAGGGAGCTGGCTCAATGGCTTTAAATATGCCAGTAGGCAGGTTTTATCCGGTGCATGCCATGTATCTAAAAGAAGAAGATGAACTACCTATTAGTCACAAAATTTACATCAGAAAACAGAATATTCGTATCTGTTAGGTATATATACTAACATCTTTAACTATTTTTAATGTCTTCTGGAAGCCCATGCCATGTGTAAAAACGAAGTATATAGTATTGCTGAGAATATACACATTCGTGCTTGATGATAGAATATTGACAAAAATTTGGCCAGAGTAAACTTTCGCGCCAAAAAAGTTAAACTTGACTTTAGCCCATTACCTATCCCAACCCAGAGCACTATTAGATTTTCTCTCATAGTTTTGCTCAGGATGTGCAGAATTTTTTTTGATCAGAAGAGAAAAGATTTTAGTAAGATAAAGAATAACAAGGTGTCTACCAAAGGTGTCTAGAATCACTTTATAATATAGTTTCTCTATCTATACTGTTTGTATGGTAAAAAATTTTCTACCCCAAACACGAATTTGTATGATGTTTTTGTTGGAAATCGATCACTGCTTCAATCTTCAATTGAACAGAGTAAGGGGTACCTGCAAAAAACCCTCTGATGCCTAAGTTAGCAAGAGATTTTTCACAGGAGTTTTAGTGGGCTAGATTGCATACCATTTGGGTTATAAAAAACGTCCATTTATATGTTACGAATTTCCGTTTTAGATGCAGGCATGAATTGGAATAATTGTCCCTGCATGCCTCATCTCCATGCTTGACCACGCATGCTTCCCGCCATAAGCTGCGCCGCATGCCTCCTCCTGTCATGGCGGCCCTGCATGTCTCCCTGTCATAACTGGCCCCGCATGCCTCCCAGTCATAACTGCGTCAGAATCATCCAAAGGCCACGGAATTAAGCTGCGTCGTGCCACACCAAATCGGGACTACAGATTTAAGTTGCATCGTCATACACCAGAACTTCTCCTGTTGCCGATCAATTGCCGATTAATCGCCGTTTCTGATTACTCGCCGATTAATTTCCGATTCATCGTCGATTACCGCTCGCTGTAGCCGCCGGCTTGGGCCGCTCGCTGTAGCCGCCGGCTCGGTCGGTAGACCACATCATCTGCCGCTACTGACGTGGCACACATTGCTGACGTGGCACCTGCCTCGTCATCTCCCCCGCTGACGTGGCACTGGATTTGATGACGTGGCGACCTCCACATCATCACTTTGATGACGTGGCACTGGATTTGCTGACGTCTTGCATTACCGCCACGTCATTACTTTGCTGACGTGGCACTATGAGCGGCTATGCTGCACTGACGTGGCACTTGCCACATCATCACTTGTGCTGACGTGGCACTGTGAGGCGTTGTACTATTCTGACGTGGCACCCGCATTGCTGACGTGGCTTCTGCCACGTCATCGCTTCTGCTGATATGGCACTATGAGGCGTTGTACTATTCTGACGAGGCACCCACTTTGCTGACGTGGTGCATGTGATGACGTGGCACTGTGATGACGTGACAATGGTGACGTGGAGCGCTTGTGTGGAACTTTTTAGCCCAACTTGGAGTTATGGGCTTGTGAGTTGAGTGTTTGCTAGTGAGGCCTAGCTTAGTTTGTTGCACATGAGCTTGCACATGGAGTCTTTGCAAGGCCTAGTTAGCTATACTTGGGTAATCAAGGGGAAACCTTAGCCCAATGAACCCTTCTTAACTAATAGGAGGAGCTTTGTAGGCCTAAGTTCGCCCATTTTTTGTGTAGAATATTAAGGGTACAAACATATACATATATAGACTATTCATAGCCGTTAGCCTCATTTACTAATTGTTTGTAGGTGAAAATGGTTTCTGCTGATTTCGGTAATTGCGGGTGTGCAGGTGAGAAACAATTTAAACCCTAAACAATGTACTACAAGGGGAGTACTTTAGATTCAAGAGATCAACTGTACAAGTCCGGCCTAAACCAAGAAATGGTCGTTCCAGACTTGCTTCGGTCACAAAGTGGAGGAGAAGGGGTTGGTTTTGGGGAGGGAATCAAGGAAAGTGGTGAGACCGAGGAATAGTTGATTTGGAAGAGTAGTTGAGTTACTACGACTTTTTATCAGAAAAGTGAGAGAGCTCCCAAGGTGAGCTAGCAAGTAAGTATTTTTGAGTGTTGTATCTCCCGTATGAACTTGTTGTTCAATGGAAATAGGTAAGACCTATTTAAACAAGTCGGAGTAAAAGCGTACCCTGGTCTCATTAAGGAGTGGGGAAGTAAATGGGAGGAAGTGGTAACCGTATTCATGGAATTGATGTTCCATAAAGTGGTTAACGCATGAAACTGCTAACGTTATGGAGTTGATGTCCCGTAAAGTTGTTAACGCATGTGCTTTATGTCCCATGACCGTTTCACACATAACTTCCCGTATTTACTAACCGCCTCACCCTTATGACACTTCCTTATGACGGGTGTAGTATACGCCGCACGCTGTAAACCTCCAAACCAATACCCAAAGATGTTCCCCCAGTTTGTGTTGATGTCTCGAATGTTTTGGAAAACATGTAGCACGTTGTTGTGGCTTGGCAAGTCAAGCTCGGGGAACTTGCCAGCCTGGTGACCTTCGACGGTCGAGATTTTGCATCTTGAGAGAAGGGGCAACCGTTGATCGTTGTACGCCTTCGTTTTGGTAGCCGCGTAGTGAAGGCCAACATGGTGGCGTGGCTAGGTTGGCATGCCGTTCGCATGGCAAGGTTTGGCGGGGCCAAACTTAGGTTTTCAGGCCAAAGGTTACCATGTGTCGTCTAGTAACCTTGGATGGCTAGGATTTGCTCCTGGGATTGAAGGGCAACCGTTGATTGTTGCACGCCTTCGTTTTGGTAGCCGCGTAGTGAGGGCCAACGTGGTGGCGCGGTTAGGTTGGCATGCCATTGGCATGGCAAGGTTTGGCGTGGCCAAACTTAGGTTTTCGGGCCAAAGGTAACCATGTATCGCCTGGTAACCTTGGATGGATAGGATTTGATCATGGGTTTGAAGGGCAACCGTTGATTGTTGCATGCCTTCGTTTTGGTGGCCGCGTAGGGAAGGCCAACAGGGTGGCGCGGCTAGGGTGTGGTTAGGCTTGGCATGTGGGGCCAAGGGTTCGCCTTGCGCGTGGCTAGCTTTGGCTAGGTGCGATTTTGGATTGGCATGTGGGGCCAAGGTTTTTCCATGGGCGTATGGCGTGGCTAGGGCCAAGGAAAGGACGTTTGGCTTGGCATGATGTGACTAACATGGCTAGTGCCAAGGCAAAGTGCGTTTGGCATGGCGCGGCTAGCTAGGCTAGGTTTGGTTTGGCTTGGCATGTAGGGACAAGGGTTTGCCATGGGCGTATGGCGTGGCTATGGCCTAGGCAAGGGCGTTTGGCTTGTCATGATGTGACTAGAATGGCTAGGGACAAGGCAAAGTGCGTTTGGCATGACGCGGCTAGCTTGTCTAGGTTTGGTTTGGCTTGGCATGTGGGGCCAAGGGTTCGCCTTGGGCGTGGCTAGCTTTGGCTAGGTGCGATTTTGGCTTGGCATGTGGGGCCAAGGGTTTGCCATAGGCGCATGGCGTGACTAGCTGGGGCTATGTGCGGTTTTGGCTTGGCATCTGGGGCCAAGGGTTTGCCATAAGCGCATGGCGTGACTAGGGACAAGGCAAGGGCGTTTGGCTTGGCATGATGTGACTAGCATGGCTAGGGCCAAGGCAAAGTTCATTTGGCATGGCGCGGCTAGCTTGGCTAGGTTTGGTTTGGCTTGGCATGTGGGGCCAAGGGTAAGCCTTGGGCGTGGCTAGCTTTGGCTAGGTGCTGTTAGATTGGCATGTGGGGCCAAGGGTTTGCCATAGGCGCATGGCGTGACTAGCTTGGGCTAGGTGCGGTTTTGGCTTGGCATGTGGGGCCAAGGGTTTGCCATAGGCGCATGGCGTGACTAGCTTAGGTTAGGTGCGTGACCAAGCTAGTGTTTTGGGGCAAAAGTCGTTTGGTCCTTAGACGGCCAGGATTTGCTCCCGAGATTGAAGGGAAACTGTTGATTGTTGCACGCCTTCGTTTTGATAGCCGCGCAGTGAAGGCCAGTATGGTAGCGCGGCATGGGGCCATGGTGAGGTGCGTTTGGCATGGCGCAATAGGTGTGGCTGGCATGATTTTCCATTGGCACGGAGGTGCGGCTAGCATGGCTGGCATGCTTTGGCGCGGTCGGTGTGGCTGGCATGATTTGCCATTGTCACAGAGGTGCGGCTAGCATGGTTGGCATGCTTTTGGTGTGGTCGGTGTGGCTAACATGATTTTCCATTGGCACAGAGGTGCGGCTAGCATGGTTGGCATGCTTTTGGCGCGGTCGGTGTGGCTGGCATGATTTGACATTGGCACAGAGGTGCGGCTAGCATGGTTGGCATGATTTTTGGCGCGGTCGGTGTGGCTGGCATGATTTGCCATTGTCACAGAGGTGCGGCTAGCATGGTTGGCATGCTTTTGCGCGGTCGGTATGGCTGGAATGATTTGCCATTGGCACACGGGTGCGGCTAGCATGGTTGGCATGCTTTTGCGCGGTCGGTGTGGATGGCATGATTTTCCATTGGCACAGAGGTGCGGCTAGCATGGTTGGCATGCTTTTGGCGCGGTCGGTGTGGCTGGCATGATTTGCCTTTGGCACAGAGGTGCGGCTAGCATGGTTGGGATGCTTTGGCACGATCGGTGTGGCTGGGATGATTTGCCATTGGCACAGAGGTGCGGCTAGCATGGTTGGCATGCTTTGGCGCGGTCGGTGTGGCTGGCATGATTTTCCATTGGCCCACGCAAGAATTAGGGTTTGGCTTGTCGTAACCCTTATTTGGAAAAGATACCTCGGTAATTATTTAGGGACCCATTAAAGGTTTCAGTAAATGTGCCTAGTAAATGCTTGTTATTTTAAATATTGTGACATCACTGTCTGCTAGGGTTTAATGTTTTACGATTTTAACCCTAAGCTAAAAACCACCATCAACATTAAGTCCCCTGTTTAGCTCGGAACAGGTGCCTTGTTGCGAGGTAAGCATATGATGGTGACAAACAAGGATGGAATCGAGGTGTAAATCATTGCAGAGATGGTCAGGAGAATCAGACTAACCTTTTTGAGTGGTAAAGAGAGTTTTTGCTTCCCGTGTTGGCGGCCCTGCGTAAGTTGTACTGGGAATGCAGACCGTGGAGTGGTGAGATGAAAGTTACCAGCTTGGTCTGGTCGTACATCTCCAAGGCAAAGGGGGCGCGGTCTTGGAAGGCGATGTAAGTGGACGGCTTGGCTCGAGGGGCCAAGAGGTGGCGTGGTCTTGGTGATGCAAACGCGCGCGGATGATAATGTCGCGACAGTGGAGCAGGCGGCTTGGCATAGTGTGGCCTTGGCAAGACGAGACGTACACGAACGGCTAGGCGTGGTGGGGCCGCGACAATGGAGCGAATGGCTTGGCAGGGGGGGCACGGAAATGGCATGGTGGAACGTGCTAGGACGGCTAGGCGTGGTGGGGCCGCGGCAATGGCACGGTGGAACGTGCAAGGACGTCTAGGCGTGGTGGGGCCGTGGCAATGGAGCGAATGGCTTGGCAGGGGGGACGCGGCAATGGCATGGTGGAACATGCAAGGACGGCTAGGCGTGGTAGGGCCTTGGTGTGGCGTGAGTGGTCTTGGACGTGGAAATTGGTCTTTGTGGGACCGGTTTCCTCTTTTCCTTCCTTGGCCCAAAATTGTAAATCCTTTTCTTGTTCGAACTCCCAAGTATCACGCCTATAAAAAGGATGGCTGGCCTCTCCCTTTGATTCACGCCCTTATTGTTTCTTCTTTTGTTGCTTGGTAGCGGTGAAGCGGGCGAGCGAATTAGGTATGTCTTCCAGTACTTCCTATGTGACTTAATTTTTCTTTTGTTTTCTTGTGTTGGTTAAAAAAAAAAAAAAAAAAACCTAGTTGTAGGTGTACCTTTCCATGACCGTAGTAATGTTGACCGCCTTAACTCGCTGTGCAAAGTAAGCACGCGATAGTAATTGCTATCCATTTTCCATGAAAACCTAGTTTTTTTAGGGTTTAGTCCTTGTCTTGGTGTAGCCGTGTGCATGGTCCCCTCCTTTTTTGGGCGCGTCTATCTGGCTGAGCGCGAGTTTCCGGCTGCATGTAGTGGTGATGTAGAATCTGCCAGTCCCCACTTTCGCGTATGCACGAAAGGATTTTGAAACCAATTAGTTTGTGCCCGAGGAGGCTCCCTTGCGTCCAATAGAATAATTTATACACGCTTTATGTAATAATTCCTGCTCTTCTTGTTCCATTGTATTTATCGCAGCGGTGAAAACAGTGTAAGAGAATTTTGGTTAAGGTGTCAACAGTTTCTGCGATACCGAGGGATGAGAGTAATTCCAAGACAAACATAGATGACGAGTTCTTCACGGCATCAGCCATGATTAGGAGAAACCATCCCCAATACGTTCCGATCCTTCTGACCGGCCCCACTACACCATTTTAAGGGATTTGGAACTAAGATTAGCAACGGCAGTAGTGCCGTTGCTAATTTCAGTTGCAAATTTCTCTCAACAGCACTCTGGCGTTGCTAATTTCGCAACGGCGAAGAGTTAGTTGCGAATAGCAACTGTTCTTTTATTCAAGCGTGTGAAGTACGCGTGTGGTCGGGAACACTAGGGCTAGTATATACACCCAAGTCAAACTTCGGTCAAGCCTTCCTTTTTATTTTTCCACCCTTCAACCTTAGCTAACTTATATCCTGCATTATCGTTTTTTCCCTACTCATTTTTTTCTACGCTACATACTCTTTTACCTCCTCTGAAATCCTTCATCTCTTCTCCATCTCTGAACTCTTTCATCTCCTCTCTATCTCTGCATGAAGAACTTCATCTTTTTCAGATCTAAAACCACAGAAATCAACAACAAGTTTATAGATGAACTTGAAAACTTGATTGGTTAGAGTTTCTAGGAGATTGAAAAAAGATAAAAGCAGTGGAAGTTAGGTTTAGGGTTTCTGTAGATTAAGATTAGGAATTCATTTTGGTGATGTATAAGAAGGATTAGGATGGGTTTAGTTGATTGAGTAAAGGTGTAAGGTTAATTAGATGTTCTGAAGCTGTAACGAAGATGAATTGAATAAATTAGGGTTTGAGTTTCTTATTTAGGAATCAATTGATGAAACGGATCAACCATTCGGAGGAGATTTATTATTGTAAGATGGGTTTCATCGAAGAAGAAATGAAAAGAATTGATAATGATTATGAGTTTCTTTGTATCTCAGGGAAGAAGTTCAAGTTGGGAATTTAAATTTGTGCTTGAGGTAATCTTTCATTACTTAATTGACATAACTCTCTATTCTTTGACATATATATTAAAGTGTTGAGGTATTTGACATAATTCTCTATTCTTTTTATCAATTTTTCCCAAAATTTTCAATTAGGGTTTCCAATTTTCTGTAATTTCGAGCTTTTTGAATTGATTTGTTGAACTCACAATACGAGGATTAACCAGTTGAGAGTGTAATTTGATTAATGGGGTTTTGTTTGATTGCATGTTGTTACGGTTTGAATGATTTGTTTGTTGTAATGCTGTGAAAACCTAATTAGAACATTGGTGGTTAATCAATTAGTGTTCCATGTCAGTGGTCATACTGTTCCTCTTTGTTTATAATTGATCAATTGGGTGGGAATCTTGTTTTTTCTCTACCTTTTTGGAATACCATGCATGTTGGCACCAATTAGTGCATTAGTGGGTCTTAATTGCGTTGAATTAGCAGGTGTGGTGGTCTTAACTCGGGTAAGTTCTGCTATGCAGAGACAAAATTGTAAGTGTGTTTTGTTAGGAATCCGATTTCTTGTAATGAAATGGGTAAAGTTAGAATAAGGTGATTTTTTCAATATTACATGATGCTGTAATATATAAAATAGTTGTATCAGAATATTTATCCATCTGCTTTATAAGTTAGATTTGTCATTATGTTGTTAGTTTTTCTCATATTTGATAAACGCCCCCTGTTTCCTGCAATTTTTAAAATAGAAATTATATTGTCTCTATATGGACTCCTTTTCCTGTTTATTTTTCAAAAAGTACTTGCTATCAATTTTGATGATAAGCTTGAACTTGGCGGAGTTAAGTTTGTAGTTGAGTTTAAGGAGAAGTAAAAGTTTTGGTGCATGCTTTGCAGGGCCAACATTATGAGCTCGAATCAAAGTTTTTTGAGGAGACAGCTGCACTTGAAGCTAAATACCAGAAGCTTTATGAACCACTTTACGCCAATGTATTTTCTGCGTTCTTTTATTTGGCAAGTTTGAATTCATATGTGAATTTGTTTCTCCCTTGTTGGTTCCCTTTAGAGTTGGTGGTTGTGAACACTGCCCCATCAGGCATAAATGTTCTTTTTTTCTCTGGTCATATTTTAGGTGTTCGTTGACGAGATCATGGATTTGGTTGAGGTTCATCCATCGAGAAATTCTCTAATTAGTATTCCTGGAGAAGAACTGAATAGTGAAAGAGACTCAACATATCCATATAGTTGGTTGCTAACCCATCAATCATTTTCACGGATGAGCCAACATTGGGTCTTGATGCTAGGGCTGATGCAATAGTCATGAGAACAGTGAGAAACACGGTAGATACAGGGAGAACTGCTATCTGCACCATTCCTCAACCTAGTATTGATATCGTCTAAGCTTTTGATGAGGTCCGACTCAAGCTTTTTAGTCCTGCAATCATCATTGTTACTTTAGGATCTGCTACTAATTCGATAGAGTTTGGTTGCAGCTTTCATTGATGAAAAGAGGAGGGCAAGTCACATATGCTGGATCACTTGGTGCTCGTTCTCACAAGCTTGTAGAGAACTTTCAGGTGAGCATCCATTTCATCTTTCAAACTCAACCGATAACCGAGAAAGAGTTCTTAATGTCCATGTGTGAGAAGTTTTTAATCAACACGATGGTAACTTTTTGCAGTCTGCTCCGGGGTTTCCAAAGATTAGGGATGGATATAATCCTGATACACGGATGCTTGATGTTAGTTATGCTTCTGTGGAGGCTCAGCTTGATATAGATTTTGCTGAAATTTATGCTAACTCTACCATCTATTAGTAAGTTAAGTGGAACATCGTTTTATAAATCTCTTATTATAGTGGCTTTCTATGTGTACTCGACCCTCTTCAGGAGCGGGTAATGCTGC
Source organism: Papaver armeniacum (assembly GCA_023531295.1). Taxonomy (NCBI): domain Eukaryota; kingdom Viridiplantae; phylum Streptophyta; class Magnoliopsida; order Ranunculales; family Papaveraceae; genus Papaver; species Papaver armeniacum. The sequence goes on from JAJJWW010014152.1 coordinate 60,034, forward strand.
TTCTTTGCAGGCTATTGTCGCTATTGAGAGAACAATATTCTACCGTGAAAAAATTGCGGGAATGTACTCAGGTATTTAATTCGCTTTTGTGCTAAGCTGTGTTATGGTGTGACATTCTCCTTTATTGTTTGTTGAGTCCTTAATTGGGTGTAGGTATTGGTGATGGACGAAGAGAGTTTGGAGAGTGGAATCCAGCTTGCTGCTGGTTGATTTTGGAGAGGCATGCTAGTGGTATGAGCAGCTGATGGTGGAGATTGTCGTGAAGGAGCAAGTGTAACTAAAGTTGCAGGTGGTTTTGGTGGTGGTTAAGGAGCTGGTAGTGATCTGTTTCGAGGAATTGATTGCAAGTGTGCAGTTGATAGCGAGGCAACTGCTGTAAGTTATTCATTTTAGGCTTATCTACTAACCGATATTCTGACTTCTTATGTGCTAGTTTGGGTTATTCTCTGGTTAAGGAACAACAAGTTTTATAGCAAATTATTCTCTTATTCTTTTTATATAATCTTGTAAACTTTTGATGGAATGTACAATAATGTTGTGGAGTATTATGTTTCTAATGATCGTAATGTGAGTGCTATGTAAGTGATTTATGATTTATCACATCTCCGAATCTGCTTTATAATAGTAATGGTTTTAACAACATTAAAATGACTATAATAAGTATTTGGTTGACAGATGTACGTGTTGGTAAGGTTATTGGACTATTTTGTGAGATGAGCTTTTCATGTTCAATTTGTTTTCGTTTTGCAGGCTCTGACTGAAAATGAGAATATGGAACCAGATCTCAAAGCTCTTATGCCAAAGCACTTGAGGTAAGAGACATTACTATTATTCATTCCGTTTTTTTTTAATTCCCTTTACACCGGTGATTTTCTTTATTCGATCCGAGTTCTCCAATATAACTTTCATCTTACTATTATACGTGTAAACAAATACATACTTGTACGTGTGGTTGGGTTGTGGTACCAAAGCATACTTTATTGACTTGCAAAGGAATTTTACACTCGAAAATTAGATAACAATGATCTTTATTGGACGGTTAGGACCTAGTGGAAGAGATGGTTTTGGGTGTCCGTTTTGTAAGAAACTTGTTAGCTGATAGAGACCATAAGGTCCATCACATCGTTGAATCTTTGGTCCCGGTGTTCTCGAGCAACCTTTTGAACTAGGATAGTCACAACAAATAGATATTTTGCATTATCTTAGTGGGCTGAAAACTCGGTGACCGGACAATATAACATCTAATTGATCGTAGACCCCTCCACACTAGCCTATTGAGAATATTATACAGGCGAACTCATGCAACTGTTACATTTACATTTAACTTCACATAACTTGCCGCCTTTATATGAGAAAGTGAATACCTAGAATTAATTGCATTGGAGTTACGTGATTTGTTCTCGTCAAGTTACCGTAAAAGTTCATGGTATCTCTCATGAAAATTTGAAATACTTGGTTATAAGAAGCAGTGAGAAATTAAAGCTAACAAGCTCTGCTAACTCCTGCCTCGGTGTTATAAGCTTTTCTGTATCTTTGCTTTGCTGTTCTCCAACTATTTTTGTATCTTTCTTTAGCATGAAAATAGTGTTATTTGTCTTTTGAGACCTCGGTACTAAAACTTCAAATTTTGGTGCTTATGCAGGTATTTGGGGTTTTGGTGCAAAGCAGTACTCTGCTGGTGATCTTAGAGCATCAGCTGAATCTACTTATAATTTTCAGGAAATTGGTTAAGCACAATCTCGTCATTCTTGGTGGAGTTCTATCTCTTTGTTTTGCAATGCCTCTTTCAGTTTATGTAAATTAGGTTTCCCATCCATTTATGAACCTAAACATAGAACGTTGTATGTCAATTACAAAATTTTGTGGTCTTCATCATCTCAATAAGTTTGTTTGTTGTGATACTTGTATACTGGTATCTCTTACTCATACTTTTAAGTTCACATCAATTCAAGAATCCTTTTTTTTATGATTCTCAATAAAAGAGTTTTATATGTTCATTGAATGACATTGTGGTTTGTATATACGTGAGTATGTTGAATATGGGAGGCGGGTAGCTGCGGGGGTAAATGTGGGGGGAATGGATTTTGACCAGGTCAATGAAGACTTGACCTTTTTTTTTCTGTTGCAAAAACTTAGCAACGTCCTTATTCTGTTGCTAAATTAGAACCAGAACCAATAACATTTTAGTTCCGGGTAAGGGTATTCCTGTAATTAGAAACAGCTTAGCAACGACGGACCTTGGTTGCCAATAAACAAAGTCGCGGACCGATGCGTTGCGAATCTCCGTTCTTGACCAAGAATCGCAACGGAGCTTATGCCGTTGCGAAAAACTGCAACACCGTTTTTTGAAACGTCAACCTGCCATTGCGACCCCGGTCAGCAACGTCCAGGCTCCGCTGCTAATTAAGGGTACAAACATATACATATATATACTATTCATACGCCCATTTTTTGTGTAGAATATTAAGGGTACAAACATATACATATATAGACTATTCATAGCCGTTAGCCTCATTTACTAATTGTTTGTAGGTGAAAATGGTTTCTGCTGATTTCGGTAATTGCGGGTGTGCAGGTGAGAAACAATTTAAACCCTAAACAATATACTTCAAGGGAGTACTTTAGATTCAAGAGATCAATCTGTACAAGTCCGGCCTAAACCAAGAAATGGTCATTCCAGACTTGCTTCGGTCACAAAGTAGAGGAGAATGGGTTGGTTTTGGGGAGGGAATCAAGGAAAGTGGTGAGACCAGAATAGTTGATTCTGGAAGAGTAGTTGGGTTACTACGACTTGTTATCAGAAAAGTGAGAGAGCTCCCAAGGTGAGCTAGCAAGTAAGTATTTCTGAGTGTTGTATCTCCCGTATAAACTTGTTGTTCAATGGAAATAGGTAAGACCAATTTAAACAAGTCGGAGTAAAAATGTACCGTGGTGTCATTAAGGAGTGGGGAAGTAAATGGGAGGAGGTGGTAACCGTATTCATGGAATTGATGTTCCATAAAGTGGTTAACGCATGAAATTGGTTTTCATGAAACTGCTAATGTTATGGAATTGATGTCCCATAAAGTTGTTAACGCATGTGCTTTATGTCCCATGAACGTTTCACACATAACTTCCCGTATTTACTAACCGCCTCACCCTTATGACACTTCCTTATGACGGGTGTAGTGTATGCCGCATGCTGTAAACCTCCAAACCAATACCCAAAGAGGATCCCCCAGTTTGTGTTGATGTCTCGAATGTTTTGGAAAACATGTAGCACGTTGTTGTGGCTTGGCAAGTCAAGCTCGGGGAACTTGCCAGCCTGGTGACCTTCGACAGTCGAGATTTTGCATTTTGAGAGAAGGGGCAACCGTTGATCGTTGTACGCCTTCGTTTTGGTAGCCGCGTAGTGAAGGCCAACATGGTGGCGTGGCTAGGTTGGCATGCCGTTGGCATGGCAAGGTTTGGCGTGGCCAAACTTAGGTTTTCGGGCCAAAGGTTACCATGTGTCGTCCAGTAACCTTGGATGGCTAGGATTTTCTCCTGGGATTGAAGGGCAACCGTTGATTGTTGTACGCCGCGCGTTTTGGTAGCCGCGTAGTGAGGGCCAACGTGGTGGCGCGGCTAGGTTGGCATGCCGTTGGCATGGCAAGGTTTGGCGTGGCCAAACTTAGGTTTTCGGGCCAAAGGTAACCATGTATCGCCTGATAACCTTGGATGATAGGATTTGCTCATGGGTTTGAAGGGCGACCGTTGATTGTTGCACGCCTTTGTTTTGGTGGCCGCGTAGGGAAGGCCAACAGGGTGGCGCGGCTAGGGTGTGGTTAGGCTTGGCATGTGGGGCCAAGGATTCGCCTTGCACGTGGCTAGCTTTGGCTAGGTGCGATTTTGGATTGGCATGTGGGGCCAAGGGTTTGCCATGGGCGTATGGCGTGGCTAGGGCCAAGGCAAGGACGTTTGGCTTGGCATGATGTGACTAACATGGCTAGGGCCAAGGCAAAGTGCGTTTGGCATGGCGCGGCTAGCTTGGCTAGGTTTGGTTTGGCTTGGCATGTAGGGACAATGGTTTTCCATGGGCGTATGGCGTGGCTACGGCCTAGGCAAGGGCATTTGGCTTGGCATGATGTGACTAGCATGGCTAGGGACAAGGCAAAGTGCGTTTGGCATGGCGCGGCTAGCTTGGCTAAGTTTGGTTTGGCTTGGCATGTGGGGCCAAGGGTTCGCCTTGGGCGTGGCTAGCTTTGGCTAGGTGCGATTTTGGCTTGGCATGTGGGGCCAAGGGTTTGCCATAGGCGCATGGCGTGACTAGCTGGGGCTATGTGCGGTTTTGTCTTGGCATCTGGGGCCAAGGGTTTGCCATAGGCGCCTGGCGTGACTAGGGACAAGGCAAGGGCGTTTGGCTTGGCATGATGTGACTAGCATGGCTAGGGCCAAGGCAAAGTACGTTTGGCATGGCGCGGCTAGCTTGGCTAGGTTTGGTTTGGATTGGCATGTGGGGCCAAGGGTTCGCCTTGGGCGTGGCTAGCTTTGGCTAGGTGCTGTTTTGGCTTGGCATGTGGGGCCAAGGGTTTGCCATAGGCGCATGGCGTGACTAGCTTGGGCTAGGTGCGGTTTTGACTTGGCATGTGGGGCCAAGGGTTTGCCATAGGCGCATGGCGTGACTAGCTTAGGCTAGGTGCGTGACCAAGCTAGTGTTTTGGGGAAAAGGTCGTTTGGTCCTTAGACGGCCAGGATTTGCTCCTGGGATTGAAGGGAAACCGTTGATTGTTGCACGCCTTCGTTTTGATAGCCGCTCGGTGAAGGCCAGTATGGTAGCGCGGCATGGGGCCATGGCGAGGTCCGTTTGGCATGGCGCAATAGGTGTGGCTGCAATGATTTGCCATTGCCACGGAGGTGCGGCTAGCATGGCTGGCATGCTTTGGCGCGGTCAGTGTGGCTGGCATGATTTGCCATTGGCACAGAGGTGCGGCTAGCATGGTTGGCATGCTTTTGGTGTGGTCGGTGTGGCTAACATGATTTTCCATTGGCACAGAGGTGCGGCTAGAATGGTTGGCATGCTTTTGGCGCGGTCGGTGTGGCTGGCATGATTTGACTTTGGCACAGAGGTGCGGCTAGCATGGTTGGCATGCTTTTGGCGCGGTCGGTGTGGCTGGCATGATTTGCCATTGGCACAGAGGTGCGGCTAGCATGGTTGGCATGCTTTAGCGCGGTCGGTGTGGCTGGCATGATTTGCCATTGGCACACGGGTGCGGCTAGCATGGTTGGCATGCTTTGGCGCGGTCGGTGTGGCTGGCATGATTTTCCATTGGCACAGAGGTGCGGCTAGCATGGTTGGCATGCTTTTGGCGCGGTCGGTGTGGCTGGCATGATTTGCCTTTGGCACAGAGGTGCGGCTAGCATGGTTGGGATGCTTTGGCATGGTCGGTGTGGCTGGCATGATTTGCCATTGGCACAGAGGTGCGGCTAGCATGGTTGGCATGATTTGGCGCGGTCGGTGTGGATGGCATGATTTGCCACTGGCCCACGCGGTAATTAGGGTTTGGCTTGTCGTAACCCTAATTTGGAAAAGATACCTCGGTAATTATTTAGGGACTCATTAAAGGTTTCAGTAAATGTGCCTAGTAAATGCTTGTTACTTTAAATGTTGTGACATCAGGGTTTAATGTTTTACGATTTTAACCCTAAGCTAAAAACCACCATTAACATTAAGTCCCCTGCTTAGCTCGGAACAGGTGCCTTGTTGCGAGGTAAGCATATGATGGTGACAGACAAGGATGGAATCGAGGTGTAAATCATTACAGAGATGGTCAGGAGAATCAGACTAACCTTTCTGAGTGGTAAAGAGAGTTTTTGCTTCCCGTGTTGGCGGCCAAGCGTAAGTTGTACTGGGAATGCAGACCCGTGGAGTGGTGAGATGAAAGTTACCAGCTTGGTCTGGTCGTACATCTCCAAGGCAAAGGGGGCGCGATCTTGGAAGGTGATGCAAGTGGACGGCTTGGCTCGAGGGGCCAAGAGGTGGCGTGGTCTTGGTGATGCAAACGCGCGCGGATGATAAGGTCGCGACAGTGGAGCAGGCGGCTTTGTATAGTGTGGCCTTGGAAAGACGAGACGTACACGGACGGCTAGGCGTGGTGGGACGGCGGAAATTGAGCGAATGGCTTGGCAGGGGGGGGGCGGAAATGGCATGGTGGGGAGAATATAACGAGCCTCAAGCTCGTCAACGCTATTAGACCTGTCAAGAGATGTTTTAGTCGCTAATGACTCGATTAAGTAGAGATGAACCTTAATTACTAGAAATTAATCTAACAACGATTTAGATACGAAACTAGTATCACTAGATTTATCTCGAAAAGTTACGGAATAGATTACTCGAACGTGTCATGCAGATACCAGACGAAGAAGATATCATTGGTTTAGTTCTTAGCCCCTTGGTTGCCCTTATCAATTAAATGGGTTCCTTAATAATTTTCTTTCGCCTCATCACCAACCGAATCGAGCAGATAAACTCATTCATTCTTTTTTTCTTCTATTCCTTTCTTTTTTCTTCTTCTCTTTTCTGCCTCCTCCTGTTCTTCCTCCGGGTGATTATTTGAGGAACAAATTAGTGTTTAGGAGATCGAGTGATGAAGAGATGGATCATGTATAGTCTGTTGGTGGTGGAGTTGATTAGGTTAGATGATTCGGAATTCACGAGAGAAGGTAAATCGGAGATTTAATTTACGGTTTGATTTGGTTCGATCTGCTTTGTGATATTGTGATATTTTTGATTGATTTTAAGTGGGTTTTCTTTTAATTTATAGTAGAAAGGAGTATATAGGGTTTAATTTTAATTTCATATAGAATTAGGGTTGTCTTTGTTTTCCGAAAATTGGAGCTAGGGTTCTGAATCGAGTAATTCAAATGAAGATGATGAATCGCAGTAGTATTGATTTGAGTTATTGATTTAGAGTTTTGAATCTTATTTTGGGTTGTTTGAAATTGAGAATCATTATTTTTTTCATGGATGAAGAACATGAAGATTTTGATCTGATTTGGTATTGGTGGATGTTAAGTAAGAGGATCTGGTGTTGTAATTGATAAAGATTCGTATGAGTAGATCAAGTTGACTTGATATTGTAGTGAACGGTGAACTACATGGGATATCAATATTTGGTGTTGTTGTTCGTGTTGATTGAAGGGTTTTTAATTTAGAAGTTGGTTTGTGTGGAATTGAGATGTGAATCGAGTTGTTGTTAGTTAGTTAAGAAGATGGTTGTGGGTTAATTGTTGTTGTTGTTTGTGGATCATTGGAGGAGATACAATTATGTTGTTAGGGATGCAATTACGGATGACATGAAGTTGAAGTTGTAAGTGGTGGTTTTTGCATTCATGGAGTGAATTTGGTGGTGAAAGAATTTGGATATGGAAAGGTATTGGTGATCTTGTTGTTGTTATTGTTATGAAGATATGTAGAGTGTTTGTATATTGATTTACGGTTTCAATTGAGGTGCAAAGAAGAGTTAGAAGATGAAGATGACGGTTTATGAAAATTACATTTGAGATGCTATGGCGAGATAGTTTTGGAGTTGTGAATATGAAGTGTAGTTCTTTGCTTGAGAGAAGTTGTGATGACTAGGTGAAGGTTGAAATACATGGGAGATGGTTTTGGTTGCGGCTCGGATGTCTTTGAAGCTGAGGCGGCGGTGCAATTGGTGGTTTGGGTAATTATGTTGTGTTAGATGAATGAAGTGCTACGAGGTAGAATAAAATTGCAGGTAGTTACGAAATGGTGGTAGTTGAGCTATGGTGGTTTGAATGATACTTTAGAAGGGAGGTCTGTGGTGATACAAGGATGACAGGGTGGTATTAGTCGAACTAGTGCTTTTGCGGGATTTATAAGAAGAATGAACTGTGTTGAGATGTGTTGGTGCAATTTGAACTTGAGTTGAATTCAAGAACTAGTGCATATTGAAATAATAATGCGAGAATGTGGAAGTAAAGCTATAATTGCATGAATGCAAGTTACGGGGATATTAGGATTGTGATGATGATGATGCATTGAGACTTGTTTATATGGAAGTGTTATTAGAGTTGCGGTTCGTAGAGTCATGAAAATATAGTATTTGATTTGAATCAAGGAAGAGATGTTTAAACTATGTATCTTGGCAAGAGGAGTTAGAAATACATCTTTTGGTCTTGGCATGTGTTTGTGTTGCATCTTATTTGTGTATTAGAGGTTTTGGCTTAGGTATTTGTCTGTTAGTCATCCCGGTCAGTTGTCGACCAATTTATTAGCCGACTCGGTTAGCTGTTGAGTTAAACCTTTGATCCTATTCCGAATCGGTCTAGTTATTTGAGTTGACTCTGTTTGATCGATTCATCTAATTAGACCTTGACTCGTTGACCAATTGACTTGACCTTGGACTCGACCTGGACTTGACCTTGACTCGTGGACATTGGCTGACTCCTTTGACCGTCAACGACTGTTAGTTTGACCCAGATGGACCGTGCCTTGTGTATTGGGCCGAGTTTGGTGGACTTGGGCTTAATACCTTGTATTCTTAGTTTGATGTTTTGGACCTCTTATGGTCTGAATTAGCTTTTGGTTCCTTCTACAAAGTTGTAGATATTCATAAGACCTGTCAAATGGACTATAGAACCAACCTAATCGTATTAGTAAAACATTGGAAGTGTTAAGATAAATAATGAAAATGTGTAGAACCATAAATGGGCCTAGAACCATTAGATAGTTCACTTAATTTATAACTAGAGAATTGTATGAGATTATGTTATGAGCCTTGTGTGAGCCTTTTTGGCTAATCTTTAGAGTACTTGTATGATTAACAGTTAATCTTTATTAACAACGATCAATCTAAAGAATGAACCAGAGGATTGTGGATCTCAAGGTAGGCGAGGCTTGTCATCAAAAGAGGTGGGAATTGATAACGAACTCTCTTGTATTCATTATTGTTTTACAAATCTATCTTTTGTGAAATCCATGCATATCTTTGTTACTATATGATAGTGTATGCATGTATTATCTGTGTGTAATACAAACTAGTTTTCTTTTACATTTTGGAATGGGCTTGGATCTTTAGAAACAACTAATATCTGTGTTTTGAGAGTATTTACTTATTTTTTTAAAAAGTGATTCTTTCCATTGACTGGAAAGTAGTTACAAACTTTACTTGTTGTTAGCATGTAAGGAAACCTTTTCCTTTTGATTGGTGTGATATATGTGCCCCTAAATGTTATACCTATTTTATGCAAACCTAGATAGACCTCGTTGGGTTGAATATTATATAAGTCTGGTTTTAATTTGGCCATTATACTTTCCCTATTTTTGTACGGGGGCAACGCATGTCTCATAAATGGATGTTTATTATTCTTTTAAATTACTTTCAAAAGCTATTATATTATGTTTTGGTGTTTAGAGAGAATGATGTTGAGAATCTTATGTCTGATTGTTGGATTTGACATGCGAGAGGTATAGGGTTCTTCATGTTAAATTTTTTCCGTCGGCTATAACGTTAACACCATTAGATCTCTTTAGATACTTGTTATGTAGAGTGCGCATATAATAAGGTACTGGTAAGGTACAAATCTTATATGACTACGGGGTCGTCAAACCTCAGGGCACTTTAATGATCATTGAAGAATCCGCAAGAGTCACGCCTTACTACTCCGAAAGGGCTAGCGTCGCTTAACTATTATTTACGTTACGAATTTGTGCCGCAAGATCGGTTGGTAGAACTTTATAATTCGGTACACTTATTATCTTATTTATGTTTTATCTCGTTTTCCGTGTTTTATCGGTTTTCAAGAAACTCGCATTGTCTTTAAATCATTCTAGTGATTACTTGAAAGTTAGTTATTATTTCTACTGGGCACCCGGCCCTTTTAGGGATGATGTGCTCACCCATTCCCGCTTTCAGTTTCAGAGATAGATTCAAGATGTACACGTGGCGTCGAAAGCTTCGAGGAGTTGGTTTCGTTAGTTGGTTAGCTTCCGCTATGTTTATCTTGTTGTATATTCTATTTGTAAACCAACTCATTATTAAATATGTATCACTTGAGAGGAGTTCTTGTATTTATTTCAGAGAGGGTTTAGATTCAGGTTAATCTTTGTTTAGAACTTCTTTCTTAATGTTTAAATAGATATTTTACATTGTTAGTGCCTCATTTTATGGTTAATCTCTTGGATTAGTCAGCTGCTAGCTTAGGGGGCGCTACAGACTTGGTATCAGAGCTCACTATTAGATCTTACATGGGAGACAATAAGATTAGCCAGTGACAGGTAGTGAACTAGATTAGTTTAGAACTGGGTTGGGTTTGTGAGATAAATCTTAATCACTAAAAGCGATTAAGAACTAAAATAATTTTTGAATTGATTGATTAATTTTTTCAATATGTTGATTGTTTGCTTCTTGTTTTGCGTGTATATATCTATGAAGTAAAACTTGTAGGTTGAAACCAATTATTTTATAGTTTAGAAATGTCAAATAGAAAAGATTAGTTAGTCTCAATTAAATTACACTTAAATAATCTAGCACTGGAGAATAGTGAGGTTTGAAATTCTGGTGTGTTTGTGTTGTCTTTGTTCGTAGGAAACCATCGTCGGGTCTTGCTAACCTGGACAGGCCAACTACAAGCTTGGATTACCATACATATTAGGAAGACTTGCTTCTATTAGTAAACTGATAGATCCCAAATTTTATTTAAAAACTAATAGAGTACCTCTTCTCGTGATTAGAAACATTTACCTATTAAATTAGAAATGAAGTTAAATTGTAAAATTAATTAAGATAATAGTTCGACCATTAGTGTTAATAATAATAAATGAATTTATTTTTAATATGAAATAGGATATTGATATTTGAATAAAGGAATTAAATTGATATATTTAACTAGTACGACCGTTGCCACGGTGGGATGGCCGACCGAAGAAGAATATGAAGATGGAGTTTGTACACGATTACTTTCGTTCCGTTTCAGAAAAGGTAATACATTCACCTCGTTTCAGAAAAAGTGACATTTTCGCCTCGTTTCAGAAAAAGTGATACTTTCTCCCCGTTTCGGAAAAACTGATACTTTCACCCCGTTTCGGAAAAAGTGATACTTTCACCCCGTTTCGGAAAAAGTGATACTTTCTCCCCGTTTTGAAAAAGTGATACTTTCGCCCCATTTCAGAAAAAGTGATACTTTCACCCCGTTTTGGAAAAAGTGATACTTTCTCCCCGTTTTGAAAAAGTGATACTTTCGCCCCATTTCAGAAAAAGTATCACTTTTTCTGAAATGGCGAAAGTATCATTTTTCTCCAAACGAAAAAGTATCACTTTTTCAACGAAGCGAAAAGTATCACTTTTCCAAACGAGCGAAAATATCACTTTTCCCTTCCCGAACGGAGCGAAAGTATCACTTTTCCCAAAACGAGGATGTGATAGTATCATTTTTCTTAAACGAGGATGTGAAAGTATTATTTTTTCTAAAACGGAAAATTAGTCGATCCATAAACCAAAATATGGTTGCATGATGTGTTATGCATCCTTTGTGGTGGTTTGCATAATGGCTATGCATTCAATTTTCGAGAATTGTGACTAAAATGATAATATCATTTTTCTTGAAACGGATGGAGTACATCGTTTTATTAGTTGCAATGGAAAATTAGTTGATGCATAAACCAATTTTTTGCTACATAAATTATTATGTATCCTTATACATTTAATTTTCTAAATTTGTGCCTAAAATGATATATATCTCCGTTTTTTTTTTCGTACAAACTCCAAATTTGATATTGTTGTTTGTACTTGTTGCGTAGAGTTTTTTATAACCTTTCTAACGAGATAAAATTTGTAAAATTCCAAGGCACGGATTTTTAGATATGTTATATTAAAGTTTGTTTTCCAATTATACCCCTGAAAAGATAGGATACACAAGGAGTTATAGTAATTGGACTAAAAGGGGAGGGACATTTTTGGTTTTCATTACCTAACCATTTCCAATCTTTTTGTGGTAATTGATCACTTAGATTTTACAAAAAAGTGGCCATATAAAGGACCTCCCTCGCTACGCTCGGTCGGCCCAAATATATAACTTAGAATTCAATTGAATATGTGAAAGTAGAAATATATATATTTGGGTAAGTAAAATGAAGTGAGATAATATGAGTTTAATGAGAAAGTATTAGTAGATATTGATATAAAATGGTTAACTAAATATATAAATTTGTATAACAACTTAAGATGATTTAGCTTTAATTATATGATGATTAAAATTAATTAAAAGTTTAAATATATAAAAATGCAAGATTAGTTATATGGTTAAATTTCACGAAATTAGTAAATTAATAAATATTAAGCTATAAGTTTTAGCGCGGAGAACTTAGACATACTTATCTGTTAAAATCAAATTCACCATAGTGAGCTTAGAGACGATCATATTATGAAATAGAAAATTAGTCTTTGAACTTAGAGATACAAATTGTAGATTCTCAGTTGTAGAAAACCATATAGGTTTTTGTTTCTTTTTGTTTCGAACTCATTTAAAATGAGTTAGTTTTCGCGCGTTTGTAAGTATGAGCAGTACTTGCATTTGTTTGAGAGATAATTTTTCGCTATAAGGTGGAGAGTTTTTTAAGACTATGGTGGATCCATTTTCAAGGACGAAAATGATATAAGGTGGGGAGAATGTAACGATCCTCAAGCTCGTCAACGCTATTAGACCGGTCAAGAGATGTTTTAGTCGCTAATGACTCGATTAAGTAGAGATGAACCTTAATTACTGGAAATTAATCTAACAACGATTTAGATTCTAAACTAGTATCACTAGATTGATCTCGAAAAGTTACGGAATAGATTACTCGAACGTGTCATTCAGATACCAGACGAAGAAGATATCATTGGTTTAGTTCTTAGCCGCTTGGTTGCCCTTATCAATTCAATGGGTGCCTTAATAATTTCTTTGGCCTCATCACCAACCGAATCGAGCAGATAAGCTCATTCATTCTTTTCTTCTTCTTTTCCTTTCTTTTTTCTTCTTCTCTTCTCTGCCTCCTCCTGTTCTTCCTCCGGGTGATTATTTGAGGAACAAATTAGTGTTTAGGAGATCGAGTGATGAAGAGATGGATCGTGTATAGTCTGTTGGTGGTGGAGTTGATTAGGTTAGATGATTCAGAATTCACAGAGAAGGTAAATCAGAGATTTAATTTACGGTTTCAGTTTGGTTCGATCTGCTTTGTGATATTGTTATATTTTTGATTGATTTTAAGTGGGTTTTCTTTTAATTTATGGTAGAAAGGAGTATATAGGGTTTAATTTTAATTTCATATAGAATTAGGGTTGTGCTGTTTTCCCAAAATTGGAGCTAGGGTTCCTGAATCGAGTAATTCAAATGAAGATGATGAATTGAGCAGTAGTATTCAGATTTGAGTTATTGATTTAGAGTTTTGAATCTTATTTTGGGTTGTTTGAAATTGAGAATCATTATTTTTTTTCATGGATGAAGAACATGAAGATTTTGATACAGTTGGGTATTGGTGGATGTTAAGTAAGAGGATCTGGTATTGTAATTGATAAAGATTCGTATGAGTAGATCAAGTTGACTTCAGTATTGTAGTGAACTGGTGAACTACATGGGATATCAATGACTGGTGTTGTTGTTCGTGTTGATTGAAGGGTTTTTAATTTAGAAGTTGGTTTGTGTGGAATTGAGATGTGAATCGAGTTGTTGTTTGTTAGTTAAGAAGATGGTTGTGGGTTAATTATTGTTGTTGAGCTGTGACTGTTGGAGGAGATACAATTATGTTGTTAGGGATGCAATTACAGATGACATGAAGTTGAAGTTGTAAGTGGTGGTGTTTGCAGTCATGGAGTGAACTGGTGGTGAAAGGACTGGATATGGAAAGGTATTGGTGATGCTGTTGTTGTTATTGTTATGAAGATATGTAGAGTGGCTGTATATTGATTTACGGTTTCAATTGAGGTGCAAAGAAGAGTTAGAAGATGAAGATGACGGTTTATGAAAATTCTGTTGAGATGTTATGGCAGATAGTTTTGGAGTTGTGAATATGAAGTGTAGTTGCTGCTTCAGAGAAGTTGTGATGACTAGCTGAAGGTTGGAATACATGGGAGATGGTTTTGGTTGCAGCTCAGATGTCTTTGAGCTGAACTGGCAGTGCAATTGGTGGTTTGGGTAATTGTGTTATGTTAGATGAATGAAGTGCTACAGGTAGAATAAAATTGCAGGTAGTTCTGAAATGGTGGTGGCTGAGCTATGGTGGTTTGAATGATACTTTAGAAGGGAGGTCTGTGGTGATACAAGGATGACAGGGTGGTATTAGTCAGAACTAATGCTTTTGCAGGATTTATAAGAAGAATAAACTGTGTTGAGATGTGTTGGTGCAACTGAACTTGAGTTGAATTCAAGAACTAGTGCATATTGAAATGATAATGCTGAGAATGTGGAAGTAAAGCCATAATTGCATGAATGCAAGTTCTGGGGATATTAGGATTGTGATGATGATGATGCATTGAGACTTGTTTATATGGAAGTGTTATTAGAGTTGCAGTTCATAGAGTCATGAAAATATAGTATTTAATTTGAATCAAGGAAGAGATGTTTAAACTATGTATCTTGGCAAGAGGAGTTAGAAATACATCTTTTGGTCTTGGCATGTGTTTGTGTTGCATCTTATTTGTGCATTAGAGGTTTTGGCTTAGTAATTTGGCCTGTTAGTCATCCCAGTCAGATTGTCTGACCAATTTGCTTAGCTGACTCAGTTAGCTGACTGAGTTAAACCTTTGATCCTATTCTGAATCAGTCTAGTTGACTGAGTTGACTCTGTTTGACCGATTCATCTAATTAGACCTTGACTCGTTGACCAATTGACTTGACCTTGGACTCTGAACTGGACTTGACCTTGACTCGTGGACTGTTAGCTGACTCCTTTGACCGTCAGCGACCGTTAATTTGACCCAGATGGACCGGGCCTTGTGTACTGGGCCGAGTTTGGTGGACTTGGGCTTAATACCTTGTATTCTTAGTTTGATGTTTTGGACCTCTTATGGTATGAATTAGCTTTTGGTTCCTTCTACAAAGTTGTAGATATTTATAAGACCTGTCAAATGGACTATAGAACCAACCTAATCGGATTAGTAAAACATTGGAAGTGTTAAGATAAATAATGAAAAGGTGTAGAACCATAAATGGGCCTAGAACCATTAGATAGTTCACTTAATTTATAATTAGAGAATTGTATGAGATTATGTTATGAGCCTTGTGTGAGCCTTTTTGGCTAATCTTTAGAGTGCTTGTGTGATTAACATTTAATCTTTATTAACAACGATCAATCTAAAGAATGAACCAGAGGATTGTGGATCTCAAGGTAGGCGAGGCTTGTCATTAAAAGAGGTGGGAATTGATAACGAACTCTCTTGTATTCATTATGGTTTTACAAATCTATCTTTTGTGAAATCCATGCATATCTTTGTTACTATATGATAGTGTATGCATGTATTATCTGTGTGTAATACAAACTAGTTTTCTTTTACATTTTGGAATGGGCTTGGACCTTTAGAAACAACTAATATCTGTGTTTTGGGAGTATTTACTTATTTTTTTAAAAGTGATTATTTCTATTGACTGGAAATTAGTTACAAACTTTACTTGTTGTTAGCATGTAAGGAAACCTTTTCATTTTGATTGGTGTGAGATATGTGCCCCCAAATGTTATACCTATTTTATGCAAACCTAGATAGACCTCGTTGGGTTGAATATTATATAGGTCTGGTTTTAATATGGCCATTATACTTTCCCTATTTCTGTACGGAGGCAACGCATGTCTCATACATGGATGTTTATTATTCTTTTAAATTACTTTCAAAATCTATTATATTATGTTTTGGTGTTTAGAGAGAATGATGTTGAGAATCTTATGTCTGATTGTTGGATTTGACATGCGAGAGGTATAAGTATCTTCATGTTAAAGTTCTTCCGTCGGCTATAACGTTAACACCATTAGATCTCTTTAGATACTTGTTATGTAGAGTGCGCGTATAATAAGGTACTGGTAAGGTACAAATCTTATATGACTACGGGGTCGTCAAACCTCAGGGCGCTTTAATGATCATTGAAGAATCCGCAAGAGTCACGCCTTACTACTCCGAAGGACTGCGTCGATTAACTATTATTTCTGTTGTGAATTTGTGCCGCAAGATTGGTTGGTAGAACTTTATAATTCAGTACACTTATTATCTTATTTATGTTTTATCTGTTTTCCGTGTTTTATCGGTTTTCAGTAAAGCCTGCATTGTCTTTAAATCATTCTAGTGATTACTTGAAAGTTAGTTATTATTTCTACTGGGCACCCCTTTTAGGGATGATGTGCTCACCCATTCCCACTTTCAGTTTCAAAGATAGATTCAAGATGTACACGTGGCGTCGAAAGCTTCGAGGAGTTGGTTTCGTTAGTTGGTTAGCTTCCGCTATGTTTATTTTGTTGTATATTCTATTTGTAAACCAACTCATTATTAAATATGTATCACTTGAGAGGAGTTCTTGTATATATTTCAGAGAAGGTTTAGATTCGGGGTTAATCTTTGTTTAGGACTTCTTTCTTAATGTTTAAATAGATGTTTTAAATCGTTAGTGCCTCATTTTATGGTTAATCTCTTGGATTAGTCAGCTGCTAGCTTAGGGGGTGCTACAGGGACAACCGTTGATCGTTGCACGCCTTCGTTTTGGTAGCCGCGTAGTGAGGGCCAACGTGGTGGCACGGCTAGGTTGGCATGCCAAGGTTTGGCGTCGCCAAACTTAGGTTTTCGGGCCAAAGGTTACCATGTGTCGCCTGGTAACCTTGGATGGCTAGATTTGCTCCTGGGATCGAAGGGAAACCGTTGATTGTTGCACGCCTTCGTTTTGGTAGCCGCGTAGTGAGGGCCAACGTGGTGGCGCGGCAAGGTTTGGCGTGGCCAAACTTAGGTTTTCGGGCCAAAGGTTACCATGTGTCGTCTGGTAACCTTGGATGGCTAGGATTTTCTCCTGGGTTTGAAGGGCAACCGTCGATTGTTGCACGCCTTCGTTTTGGTGGCCGCGTAGGGAAGGCCAACAGGGTGGCGCGGCTAGGGTGTGGTTTGGCTTGGCATGTGGGGCCAAGGGTACGCCTTGGGTGTGTCTAGCTTTGGCTAGGTGCGATTTTGGCTTAGCATGTAGGGCCAAGGGTTTGCCATAGGCGTATGGCGTGGCTAGGTCCAAGGCAAGGGCGTTTGGCTTGGCATGATGTGACTAACATGGCTAGGGCCAAGGAAAAGTGCGTTTGGCATGGCGAGGCTAGCTTGGCAAGGTTTGGTTTGGCTTGGCATGTAGGGCCAAGGGTTTGTCTTGGGCGTATGGCGTGGCTAGGGCCAAGGCAAGCGCGTTTGGCTTGGCATGATGTGACAAGCATGGCTACGGCCAAGGCAAAGTGCGCTTGGCATGGCTGGGATTGTTTGGCTAGGTTTGGTTTGACTTGGCATGTGGGGCTAATGGTTCGCCTTGGGAGTGGTTAGCTTTGGCTAGGTGCGGTTTTGGCTTGGCATGTGGGGCCAAGGGTTTGCCATAGGCGCATGGCGTGACTAGCTTGGGCTAGGTGCGGTTTTGGCTTGGCATGTGGGACCAAGGGTTTGCCATAGGCGCATGGCATGACTAAGGACAAGGCAAGGGCATTTGGATTGGCATGATGTGACTATCATGGCTAGGGCCAAGGCAAAGTGCGTTTGGCATGGCGCGACTAGCTTGGCTAGGTTTGGTTTGGCTTGGCATGTGGGGCCAAGGATTCGCCTTGGGCGTGGCTAGCTTTGGCTAGGTGCGGTTTTGGCTTGGCATGTGGGGCTAAGGGTTTTTCATAGGTGCATGGCGTGACTAGCTTGGTCTAGGTGCGGTTTTGGCTTGGCATGTGGGGCCAAGGGTTTGCCATAAGCGCATGGCGTGATTAGCTTGGGCTAGGTGCGTGACCAAGCTAGGGTTTTGGGGCAAAGGTCGTTTGGTAACCTTAGACGGCCAGGATTTTCTCCTGGGATTGAAGGGCAACCGTTGATTGTTGCACGCCTTCGTTTTGATAGCCGCGTAGTGAAGGCAAGTATGGTAGCGCGGCATGCGGCCATGGCGAGGTGCGTTTGGCATGGCGCAGTAGGTGTGGCTGGCATGATTTTCCATTGGCACGGAGGTGCGGCTAGCATGCTTTGCCGCGGTCGGTGTGGCTGGCATGATTTGCCATTGGCACAGAGGTGCGTCTAGCATGGTTGGCATGCTTTTGGCGCGGTCGGTGTGGCTGATATGATTTGTCATTGGCACAAAGGTGCGGCTAGCATGGTTGGCATGCTTTTGGCGCGGTCGGTGTGGATGGCATGATTTGACATTGGCACAGAGGTGCGGCTAGCATGGTTGGAATGCTTTTGGCGCGGTCGGTGTGGCTGGCATGATTTGCCATTGGCACAGAGGTGCGGATAGCATGGTTGGCATGCTTTGGCGCGGTCAGTGTGGCTGGCATGATTTGCCATTGGCACACGTGGGAATTAGGGTTTGGCTTGTCGTAACCTAATTTGAAAAAGATACCCCGGTAATTATTTAAGGACACATTAAAGGTTTCAGTAAATGTGCCTAGTAAATGCTTGTTACTTTAAATATTGTGACATCACTGTCTGCTAGGGTTTATTGTTTTACGATTTTAACCCTAAGATAAAAACTACCATCAACACTAATATATTGTTCAAGTCTCCCTGCGGGCATATGCCATGTATCATCTCAAAATAAGAAGTATAACTATCGGTTGGTCACAAAGTTTTCATCACAAACATTAATAACTGTTAGTTACATCTACCAACACATTTAGCAATTGTTAAAAAAAAGTCTCTACTCTTTCTAGGATAGCCGTCAGTCAATTTTTTTGCATGATCTACCTCAAGGAATCAGAGACCCTTGCAAATTGGCCATATGTCTACTTACAACACTGAAAAATATATACGCGCCATGTCGGCATTAGTTCTTCTAGGTAATCACCATGCCTGCATGCATAGTGCTCCTTGGACCTCTACCATTTATTGACATCTATCAAAGAATTCTAGTAAAGTCTTGCACCTCTCTAGGTGTATATTACGAGGACTTAAACATCTCCACCTATTGCTTTTGAGAGAAGACTTGGTAATTGGAAAGGAATTAATCTACACCAAGCTGGTAGAACTACAATGGTCACTACATTTAAAGTAACAAGCATTTACTAGGCACATTTACTGAAACCTTTAATGTGTCCCTAAATAATTACCGGGGTATCTTTTTCAAATTAGGGTTACGATAAGCCAAACCCTAATTCCCACGTGTGCCAATGGCAAATCATGCCAGCCACACCGATCGCACCAAAGCATGCCAACCATGCTAGCCGCACCTCTGTGCCAATGACAAATCATGCCATCCACACCGACCGCGCCAAAGCATGCCAACCATGCTAGCCGCACCTCCGTGCCAATGGAAAATCATGCCAGCCACACTGACCGCGCCAAAGCATGCCAACCATGCTAGTTGCACCTGCAGGCAATGGAAAATCATGCCGCCCACACCAACCGCGCCAAAGCATGCCAACCATGCTAGACGCACCTTTCGTGCCAAATGGCAAATCATGCTAGCCACACCGACCGCGCCAAAGCATGCCAACCATGCTAGACGCACCTTTGTGCCAATGGAAAATCATGCCAGCCACACCGACCGCGCCAAAGCATGCCAGCCATGATAGCCGCACCTCCGTGCCAATGGAAAATAATGCCACCCACACCTACTGCGCCATGCCAAACGCACCTCGCCATGGCCCCATGCCGCGCCACCATACTGGCATTCACTACGCGGCTATCAAAAAGAAGGCGTGCAACAATCAACAATTGTCCTTCAATCCCAGGAGAAAATCCTGGCCGTCTAAGGTTAGAAAACGACCCTTGCCCCAAAACCCTAGCTTGGTAACGCACCTAGCCCAAGCTAGTCATGCCATGCGCCTATGGCAAACCCTTGGTCCAACATGCCAAGCCAAAACCGCACCTAGCTCAAGCTAGCCACGCCATGCGCCTATGTCAAACCCTTGGCCCCACATGCCAAGCCAAAACCGCACCTAGCCCAAGCTATCCATGCCATGCACCTATGGAAAACCCTTGGCCCCACATGTCAAGCCAAAACCGCACCTAGCCCAAGCTAGCCATGCCATGCGCCTATGGCAAAACCTTGGCCCCACATGCCAATCCAAAACCGCACCTAGCCCGATCTAGTCACCCCATGCGCCTATGGAAAAACCCTTGGTCCCACATGCCAGGCCAAACCAAACCTAGCCAAGCTAGCCGCGCCATGCCAAACGCACTTTGCCTTGGCCCTAGCCATGCTAGTCACATCATGCCAAGTCAAACGCCCTTGCCTT
Organism: Papaver armeniacum; assembly: GCA_023531295.1. NCBI lineage: Eukaryota > Viridiplantae > Streptophyta > Magnoliopsida > Ranunculales > Papaveraceae > Papaver > Papaver armeniacum. The sequence goes on from JAJJWW010014152.1 coordinate 80,420, forward strand.
GGCCCTATCCACGCCATACGCCCATGAAAAACCCTTGGACCTACATGCCAAGCCAAACCAAACCTAGCCAAGCTAGTCGCGCCATGCCAAGCACACTCTGCCTTGGCCCTAGCCATGCTAGTCACATCATGCCAAGCCAAATGCCCTTGCCTTGGCCCTAGCCACGCCATACGCCCATGGCAAACCCTTGGCCCTACATGCCAAGCCAAACCAAACCTAGCCAAGCTAGCCGCGAAATGCCAAACGCACTTTGCCTTGGCCCTAGCCATGCTAGTCACATCATGCCAAGCCAAACGCCCTTGCCTTGGCCCTAGCCACACCATACGCCCATGGCAAACTCTTGGACCTACATGCAAAGCCAAACTAAACCTAGCCAAGCTAGCTGCGCCATGCCAAACGTACTGTGCCTTGGCCCTAGCCATGTTAGTCACATCATGCCAAGCCAAACGCCCTTGCCTTGGCCCTAGCAACGCCACACGCCCATGGAAAACCCTTGGACCCACATGCCAAGCCTAACCACACCCAAGCTGCGCCACCCTGCTGTCCTTCCTTACGCGGCCACCAAAATGAAGGCGTGTAACAATCAACGGTTGCCCTTCAAACCCAGGAGCAAATCCTAGCCATCCAAGGTTACCAGACGACACATGGTAACCTTTGGCCCGAAAACCTAAGTTTGGCCACGCCAAACCTTGCCATGCCAACCTAGCCGCGCCACCACATTGGCCTCACTACGCGGCTACCAAAACGAAGGCGTGCAACGATCAATGGTTGCCTCTCCTCTCAAGATGCAAAATCTCGACCGTCGAAGTTCACCAGGCTGGCAAGTTTCCCGAGCTTAACTTGCCAAGCCACAACAACATGCAACATGTTTTCCAAAACATTCGAGACATCAACACAAAGCGGGGATCCTCTTTGGGTATTGGTTTGGCGGTCTACAGCGTGCGGCGTACACTACGCCCGTCATAAGAAAGTGTCATAAGGGTGAGGTGGTTAGTAAATACTGGAAGTTATGTGTGAAACGTTCATGGGACATAAATCACATGCATTAACAACTTTATGGGACATCAATTCCATAACGTTGGCAGTTTCATGCGTTAACCACTTTATGGAACATCAATTCCATGCATACGGTTACCACCTCCTCCCATTTACTTCCCCACTCCTTAATGAGACCAGGGTACGTTTTTACTCCGACTTGTATAAATAGGTCTTACCTATTTCCATTGAACAACAAGTTCATACGGGAGATACAACACTCAGAAATACTTACTTTCTAGCTCTCTCACTTTTCTGATAACAAGTCGTAGTAACCCAACTACTTTTCCAGAATCAACTATTCTGGTCTCACCACTTTCCTTGCTTCCCTCCCCAAAACCAACCCATTCTCCTCCACTTTGTGACCGAAGCAAGTATGGAACGGCCATTTCTTGGTTTAGGCCGGACTTGTACAGATTGATCTCTCGAATCTAAAGTACTCCTTTGCAGTACATTATTTAGGGTTTAAATTATTTCTCACCTGCACACCCGCAATTATCGAAATCAACAGAAACCATTTTCACCTACAAACAATTGGCGACCACAGCGGGAGGTTCGATCTTTCGGTTACAATGTCAATTTTCAACCAGCGATCTCATTCTTCGTCTCAGACGTCAAGATGGTAGAGGAAGGCGATCCACTCCGACTCAGTTACTCGACGGCTGGATTATCAGTCATGACACGACAAGGGATGACCGGGGACTTCTCAGAGGCTGGAAGCAAAACGATCCGCCCAGGGATTAACGGCGCAGTTATCAAGACAACTCAGCAACGACTCGGAAGACTGGGGACTTCCCATGACCATGTTTCTCGGAAAAAAAAAACTTGGTCCTACACCCGGAAAGTTTATTCTCATCAGAAGACCTGAGAAACCGAGTAAGTCTTATATCTAGACAAAAATATGTGGTTTGATTTTTCAAGTTCTGATAAAACCTATAGCCATGTTTCATCCCATGTCATCTACCAACAAACGGTTCCATGGTTTTCCTGGGATGTCTGCGTCACTTTCATTCATAGCCAAAGACAATTCAATTCTAAACATTTCATTCAAAAAAAATAATATATAATCCCAAAACCGTCAAGGTAGTATTTATCTATTAACCCGAGAAAATCAGAAAATCAAAAACCGAAACCAGGCGTTTCATTTGCCTTTTAAAAAAAAAACAACCTAAAGATAAGAGGTCCGGAAAGACGATATATATTCAAGGGAAGTTTTCCAACGATGGATTGCTCCTTTTGTCAAAGGCCTCCCTCGTGCTTTGGAGAGCCGCCCTTTTAAGTTTCGACTTCTGCACTGACTTTTGAATTCCGCTTCGCTTCTTCATCATGTCACGCGGAAGGACCTTCAAGCGCTCCGGCCAACGACCTTTCAACATCAGAGAGACCTTCAACGAACTAAGGAACATTGAATTTGAAGCCCACGCACATGTCACGATGGAACTTCCGGCTCGAGATTACATCCTCAGAAATTGTATGACCAGTCACGTTTCACATCTCATCAATCGAAGACAAGGCTTCCTCCACACGCTTGACCAACGCATGTCGACTAGTAATCTTCTTAGTTGTGGCAATGTGACCATATCTTTCCCAAATCTTGGTGTACAATATCGCATGTTTAGCTGGCACGCTAAATCCACCAATCAACACATGACCTCGGAAAGGGGCAAGATACGGAGGATTGAAGGTTGCACCTGCAACTGAATCAGCAACTGGAAGGAGATCCCTAACTACGATTTCACCCCCCGAAGTGCTCTCCTCCACCTGAATCATGGCAGCGCCCTCGGGACGATGAATATCCATGTCCAAGTCGCTAGTTGGCACAGTTTCCGCAGTGGGAAGTACGGCTTCGTCTTTACTCTGGTGGTCTTCCACTTCAAGATCATCCCCGAGAACGTTTTCCTCCTAAAAATCAAAATTCAGTTTTCTTGCAAAAGAAAGAAAAAAGGGGAAAGAAGAAAAACATGGAGGGGACTCACCGATTCAGTTTCAGACTGACTAGACGAAGATTCGGCACTGTTATCGTAAGAACTACTCTTGCCATCACTGGACTTTAGACTTTCATCCTTGCAAGTTTGGCAAAGACGTTCGTGCTGCTGAAACCCTGGACAAGATATAAGGACACGTTCTCAGAAAAGAAACAAGGATATACGTAATCCAGCTGAAGTCAAGAAATCACACGTACCCTCATGTTGGATGAACTAAAAGCTGGTAGAGTTGTGGAATCTGACTGGAAACCGCCTGCACGATTCTTAGACCTTCGCTCCTTCACTTGGGGACTGTCCACGTCCAGACCGACGGATTTCATTTTGGTTGAAGAAGTATCCCTCAACAACGGATTTTTTGCTAAAATCTCGGTGGAAGGCCTACCATGAGTGTTCTCCACTACAGCTTTAACAAATTCCTGGATGACGAGGAATTCACTCTACACGAGAATACATTATACTTGGATGTAGTCGACGGATTTCGTTCCGAAAGCAATAAAGGGAGACACGCCAAGGCACAAGAACACTAGCATCAAGAACGTCCGATAATGGACCCTCTGGAGCTGCCAGATGACGAACGAGAGGCACCCCTTGGTCGAAGCCCATATGCCGAGCTGCTCGCTCAATATTATAAGAGACTGCCTGACACGATCCTCGAAAGAAAGTCGGTATATAGCCAGACGTGCAACTTCGCATGAATACAATCTCACCGACGCCCAGATTCCCTCCATCAGAAAGCAAAGACATGTTTGGAGTAGAAGCAATTAGGCTATGGATGTACACACTGGGGCCCATGGATGAAAGTTAGCGGCACACGAGTTATCAAGGAAATCATCCAGGTTTAAGCCAGCTCTTGGGCGCCTATTCGACCAGCGAAGTATTCTCGAACTACCCCAAGAAGCGGGAAGTGAAACCAACGGCTTAGGAGCATATCTTTCAAAATGCTCCCATAGCCACGCTTGGAGAAAAGCAACATGAACATACGAATCCACTTTCATGTAACCGTTTGAAGCACGCATGTCCATATCCAAATGATCCAAGTGTGTATACAGAGAACCGAGAAACAAGCCGCCAATGGGGAGAATGACTCCTTTCGCCAATCTTATAGCAAAATTGATGAGTTCCAGCCTTATCTCCTTCTTACCTAAGCCATCATCGAAAATATCCCGGGATAACCAGAGAGCCAAGAATGCCGCGACGTGGAGTGTACTATTCTTCTGATCCGGTGCCAGCTCATCGGGAAACCATTGAGACATCCACCAGGCATAGAAACACTTCGTCTCTTTCTCCTTTCGGACAAACCCTTTAGACTTCACAACCAGGGCGGTACGCATTTTTTCCTCATCATCAGACACCTTGGTTTTAAGGTTTCCCGTCATGGGAAGATTCAACAGGATAGCCACACTTTCTAAGGATATGGTCAGTTCTCCCCACCTACATATGGCCGTATGAGTATCTGGACACCACCTGAAGATGAAAGCAACCAAGCTCGGGATATATTTCCTAATTTGAAGTGATGCAGAGGCTGCGACAGCATCAATGATTTGCGCCTTGGTCAAATTAGCTCTTACGCACTCTTGACTTATCATAAAGTGCACCAATTTATCAAACGAACGCAGTGGACTCACTGGGATTTTGAATCAATAAGAGAGGCGGAATACTCTTTCCTCTGAAGGCAAAACCGTATTACATTTCCGGGAGGAACCGGCCCGGTCCTCTCCCTCACTCTCCGACAAGGTCGAAACGGTGGCGCATGCTTAAGTGGACTTCTCCCGGTGAGACTACCGTGAAGAATTCATCAACCACGTTTGGCTTGGAGTTACCAATATCCTTCGGTATGGCAGAATTTTTCTCAAGCGACGTCATAATAAAGATTCTCTCACAGTACTTCCGCTTTCCAAGCAACTACAACGGAATAATACGAAGAGAGATTATTACGTAAAGCGCACGAAAATTATCTTCACCCAAGACGCAAGCCAGTTTTTTTCAAGGCCGTACCCTGCGGCATAGAATTCGTGTCCAACCGAGGAGGAGTGACCCACCAGGGGAACCATGCCAACGGCCACACCAAAATAAGGAGTAAACCCTAAAAACTAGGTTTTCGTGGGAAAGGGATGGCAAATTACTATCGCGTGCTTACCTTACACAACGAGTTGAGGCGGTCAATGATGTGATTTTGAAAGTTGTTGTAAAGTGGTAAGAAAGTTCGTTCAACCCAGGCTTGTAATAAAGATTCGGTTTCAGAATTTAAAATAGAAAACTCTAAAAACAAAGATAATATTTACACAAGTTTTTTCACAAATATCGAGAGGTACTAGGACTCAGGATTCCACCATAAAATTCATTCATGCGATTCATATATTTATTATAGACAATTATAGCTCAAATAATAATAAAATATTGACTCTATGTCACTACGGGAAAATTAGTAATCTACAACTGTAGATTGACAACTCGTAAATTAAAAGTTGTAAAATGTAGTATGTTTTACAACTTTTTCCAACAAAAAGCGTTGTCAAAGTAAAATATGTCCAACTCTTAGGACCAACGATTTCCTAAGAGTAGTGACGAGAATCGAACCACAACTTGTTGTGTGAAAAGGGTTGTAGAGAGAAGTGACCACCTTTAGAATTTACAACTCACATCCTAAAGGTAGTGAATGATTTTAAAACAACACTAATAAGAGTCGTTGAAGATAAGAAAAAAAAATTGAAAAATGTTCTTGTAGAGAATCGAACCCAAGCTTACTAGGTGTTAGTACAAGGCGTCAACCATCCTCCTAGGATTCACAATCTTGGTAGATTTGTGCTTTTTCTTTTAATCAACATTCACAACCTTTACAAGAGTTGTAAATGATAAATTGACTTTGGAAAAAAAAATGAGGCTAAGGTGAATCGAACCTGAACCTCCTCTGTCTAAGACTTGGATTTCAACCACCCTTCCACATTTACATGCATGTCTGCTTATATTTTACATTTACTTTTATAAAAAAGTGATAAGGAAAAAACATGTTAAGGAGAAGAAATAAATGGACGGTTATGATGTAAATGGATGGTTATGATGGGAGATGGAAAAGATAAGAAGAAAAAGGATAAATAGACCTTCTACAACCCCCTTAAGAGTCGTCGTTAAGGTATAAACACTTCTGCTAAATTTTTCTCACTTCTGCAAAAAAATTCCCACTTACGCTAAATTTTATTCACTTCGCAAAAAACTTCTCACTTCGCTAAATTTTCTCATACGCTAAATTTTCTTTTCATCGCTATTGACAACCTTTATAAGAGTTGTCGTTGAGGTATAAACACTTATGCTAAATTTTTCTCATTCGCTAAATTTTATTCACTACGCTAAGAATATTCCCATGGAATCTTACCAGTAAATGGGTGGATTCATCGTCTTTCCGAACTTTCGGACTTATAGTAGTCCGCTCATGGCCAAGTTTTGATCCGGTGCAAGTTTCTTTCTCGAAGTTGATGAATTTGTATGTGTTTAAGGTTTATGAGAATATTCCCATGCAATCTTACCCATAAATGGTTGGATTCATCGTCTTTGCAAACTTTCGGACTTATAGTAGTCCGCTCATGGCCACGTTTCGATCCGGAGCAGTTTCTTTCTCAAAGTTGACGAATTTGTGTGTGTTTAAGGTTTCGAGAATATTCCATGGAATCTTACTGTAAATAGTTGGATTCATCGTCTTTGCGAACTTTGGACTTATATTAGTCCGCTCATGGCGAGTTTCGATCTCGAAGCCGGTTTCTTTCTCGAAGTTGATGAATTCGTGTGTGTTGAAGGTTTCGAGAATATTCCCATGGAATCTTACAAGTAAATGGTTGTATTCATCGTTCTTACGAACTCTCGGACTTATACTAGTCCGTTCTGGTCGGGTTTCAATCTCGGAGCCGGGGTTTGCATACAATATGCTAGAATAGGGCTTGCTTAATGTTTAGGGGAATATTACAAAAGAATATTACTTGTAAATTGATGGATTCATCGTTCTTACGAAATTTCCAACTTAAAGTAGTCCCTTTGTTGGCCGGGTTTCGATCTCGGAGCCGGGGTTTGCCTATAATATGCCGAGAATAGGGTTGGTTTAATGTTCTCTGGAATATTCCAAAGGAATCTTAGGTAAATGGATGGATTCTTCGTTCTTATGAAATTTCGGACTTAGAGTAGTTCAATCACGGCCGGAGTTTTGATCTCGGAGCCGGGATATGCGTACAATATGCCAGAATATGGTTTGTTTAAGGTTTCGGGGAATATTTGAAGGAATCTTACACAGTAAATGGATGTATTCATCGTTCTTACGAAGTTTCGACTTAGAGTAGTCCAATCACGGCCGAGGTTTCGATCTCGGAGCTAGGGTATGCGTACATTATGCGGAGTATGGTTTGTTTAAGGTTTCGGGGAATATTTGAAGGAATCTTACAATGTAAATGGATGTATTCATCGTTCTTACGAAGTTTCGGACTTAGAGTAGTCCAATCACGGCCAGGTTTCGATCTCGGAGCCAGGGTATGCGTACAATATGCCAGAATATGGTTTGTTTAAGGTTTAGGGAATATTTCGAAGGAATCTTACCTGTAAATGGATGTATTCATCGTTCTTACGAAGTTTCGGACTTAGAGTAGTCCAATCACGTCCAGGTTTTGATCTCGGAGCCAGGGTATGCGTACAAAATGCCAGAATATGACTTGTTTAAGGTTTCAGGGAATATTTGAAGGAATCTTACCCTGTAAATGGATGTATTCATCGTTCTTACGAAGTTTCGGACATAGAGAGTAGTCCAATCACGGCCGGGTTTCGATCTCGGAGCCGGGATATGCGTACATTATGCCAGTATGGTTTGTTTAAGGTTTGGGGAATATTTGAAGGAATCTTACACGTAAATGGATGTATTCATCGTTCTTACGAAGTTTCGACTTAGAGTAGTCCAATCACGGCCAGGTTTCGATCTCGGAGCCGGGGTATGCGTACATTATGCCGAGTATGGTTTGTTTAAGGTTTCGGGGAATATTTTGAAGGAATCTTACAGTAAATGGATGTATTCATCGTTCTTACGAAGTTTCGGACTTAGAGTAGTCCAATCACGGACCCGAGGTTTCGATCTCGGAGCCGGGGTATGCGTACAATATGCGAGAATATGGTTTGTTTAAGGTTTCAGGGAATATTCCAAAGGAATCTTACCTGTAAATGGATGTATTCATCGTTCTTATGAAATTTCGGACTTAGAGTAGTCCAATCACGGCCAGGTTTTGATCTCGGAGCCAGGGTATGCGTACAATATGCCGAGAATATGACTTGTTTAAGGTTTCGGGGAATATTTGAAGGAATCTTACTCGTAAATGGATGTATTCATCGTTCTTACGAAGTTTCGACTTAGAGTAGTCCAATCACGGCCGGTTTTGATCTCGGAGCGGGGGTATGCGTACATTATGCCGAGTATGGTTTGTTTAAGGTTTCGGGGAATATTTGAAGGAATCTTGTAAATGGATGTATTCATCGTTCTTACGAAGTTTCGGACTTAGAGTAGTCCAATCACGGCCGGGTTTTGATCTCGGAGCCGGGGTATGCGTACAATATGCGAGAATATGACTTGTTTAAGGTTTCGAGGGAATATTTGAAGGAATCTTACCTGTAAATGGATGTATTCATCGTTCTTACGAGTTTCGGACATAGAGTAGTCCAATCACGTCCGGGTTTCGATCTCGGAGCAGGTATGCGTACAATATGCCGAGAATATGACTTGTTTAAGGTTTCGGGGAATATTCGAAGGAATCTTACCTGTAAATGGATGTATTCATCGTTCTTACGAAGTTTCGGACATAGAGTAGTCCAATCACGGCCAGGTTTCGATCTCGGAGCCAGGGTATGCGTACATTATGCCAGAATATGGTTTGTTTAAGGTTTCGGGGAATATTTCGAAGGAATCTTACCTGTAAATGGATGTATTCATCGTTCTTACGAAGTTTCTGACTTAGAGTAGTCCAATCACGGCCGGGTTTCGATCTCGGAGCCGGGGTATGCGTACATTATGCGGAAGTATGGTTTGTTTAAGGTTTCAGGGAATATTTTGAAGGAATCTTACATGTAAATGGATGTATTCATCGTTCTTACGAAGTTTCGGACTTAGAGTAGTCCAATCACGGCCAGGTTTCGATCTCGGAGCCAGGGTATGCGTACAATATGCCAGAATATGGTTTGTTTAAGGTTTCGGGGAATATTCTGAAGGAATCTTACCTGTAAATGGATGTATTCATCGTTCTTACGAAGTTTCGGACTTAGAGTAGTCCAATCACGGCCAGGTTTTGATCTCGGAGCCAGGGTATGCGTACAATATGCCAGAATATGACTTGTTTATGGTTTCAGGGAATATTTCGAAGGAATCTTACCTGTAAATGGATGTATTCATCGTTCTTACGAAGTTTCGGACTTAGAGTAGTCCAATCACGGCCAAGTTTTGATCTCGGAGCCAGGATATGCGTACAATATGCCAGAATATGACTTGCTTAAGGTTTCAGGGAATATTTCGAAGGAATCTTACAGTAAATGGATGTATTCATCGTTCTTACGAAGTTTCGGACATAGAGTAGTCCAATCACGGCCCAGGTTTCGATCTCGGAGCCGGGATATGCGTACATTATGCGAGAATATGACTTGTTTAAGGTTTCGGGGAATATTTGAAGGAATCTTACTGTAAATGGATGGATTCATCGTTCTTACGAAGTTTCGGACATAGAGTAGTCCAATCACGGCCGGGTTTCGATCTCGGAGCCGGGGTATGCGTACAATATGCCGAGAATATGACTTGTTTAAGGTTTCGGGGAATATTTGAAGGAATCTTACTGTAAATGGATGGATTCATCGTTCTTACGAAGTTTCGGACATAGAGTAGTCCAATCACGGCCGAGGTTTCGATCTCGGAGCCGGGGTATGCGTACAATATGCCGAGAATATGACTTGTTTAAGGTTTGGGGAATATTTGAAGGAATCTTACTGTAAATGGATGTATTCATCGTTCTTACGAAGTTTCGGACATAGAGTAGTCCAATCACGGCCAGGTTTCGATCTCGGAGCCAGGATATGCGTACAATATGCCAGAATATGACTTGCTTAAGGTTTCAGGGAATATTTCGAAGGAATCTTACCTGTAAATGGATGTATTCATCGTTCTTACGAAGTTTCAGACATAGAGTAGTCCAATCACGGCCAGGTTTCGATCTCGGAGCCAGGATATGCGTACATTATGCCAGAATATGACTTGTTTAAGGTTTCAGGGAATATTTCGAAGGAATCTTACCTGTAAATGGATGGATTCATCGTTCTTACGAAGTTTCGGACATAGAGTAGTCCAATCACGGCCAGGTTTCGATCTCGGAGCCAGGGTATGCGTACAATATGCCGAGAATATGACTTGTTTAAGGTTTCGAGGAATATTTCGAAGGAATCTTACACGTAAATGGATGTATTCATCGTTCTTACGAAGTTTCGGACATAGAGTAGTCCAATCACGGCCGAGTTTCGATCTCGGAGCCGGGATATGCGTACATTATGCCGAGAATATGGTTTGTTTAAGGTTTCGGGGAATATTTGAAGGAATCTTACGTAAATGGATGGATTCATCGTTCTTACGAAGTTTCGACTTAGAGTAGTCCACTCACGGCTGAGGTTTCGATCTCGGAGCCGGGGTATGCGTACAATATGCGAATATGGTTTGTTTAAGGTTTTAGGGAATATTTCGAAGGAATCTTACCGTAAATGGATGTATTCATCGTTCTTACGAAGTTTCGGACTTAGAGTAGTCCAATCACGGCCGAGTTTTGATCTCGGAGCCGGGGTATGCGTACAATATGCCAGAATATGACTTGTTTAAGGTTTGGGGAATATTTAGAAGGAATCTTACATGTAAATGGATGTATTCATCGTTCTTACGAAGTTTCTGACTTAGAGTAGTCCACTCACGGCCAGGTTTCGATCTCGGAGCCAGGGTATGCGTACAATATGCCAGAATATGACTTGTTTAAGGTTTCGGGGAATATTTCGAAGGAATCTTACCTGTAAATGGATGGATTCATCGTTCTTACGAAGTTTCGACTTAGAGTAGTCCAATCACGGCCGAGGTTTCGATCTCGGAGCGGGGTATGCGTACATTATGCCAAAGAGTATGGTTTGTTTAAGGTTTCGGGAATATTTCGAAGGAATCTTACCAGTAAATGGATGTATTCATCGTTCTTACGAAGTTTCGGACTTAGAGTAGTCCAATCACGGCCGAGTTTTGATCTCGGAGCCGGGATATGCGTACAATATGCCGAATATGGTTTGTTTAAGGTTTCGGGGAATATTTCGAAGGAATCTTACACGTAAATGGATGGATTCATCGTTCATACGAAGTTTCGGACATAGAGTAGTACAATCACAAGGTTTCGATCTCGGAGCCAGGGTATGCGTACATTATGCCAGAATATGGTTTGTTTAAGGTTTCAGACATAGAGTAGTCCACTCCCGACCAGGTTTCAATCTCGGAGCCATGGTATGCATACAATATGCCAGAATAGGGTTTGTTTAAGGTTTTGGAGAATATTCTGAAGGAATCTTTCCTGTAAATGAATGGATTCATCGTTCTTATCAAGTTTCCAGACTAATAGTAGTCAGCGGCGGCCGGGTTTCAAGCTCGGAGCCACTTTCTTTCTCGAATCGACACTGAGCTTCATATTTATCGATTTCAATGATGTATCCTCATAAGTTTGAAGTCTGAACCCTCACGGAGCTTATTGGTTCATAGTTTGTTTGTCGTTATACCACATTTGAAGTTGGAATCGACACCGAGATTCATATTTATTGATTTCGATGATGTATCATGTTAGGTTTGAAGTGAGAACCCTCTCGGAGCTTCGTGGTTCATAATTTGTTTGTCGTTATACCACATTTGAAGTTCGAATCGACACTGAGCTTCATATTTATCGGTTTCGATAATGTATCATGTTAAGTTTGAAGTGAGAACCCTCTCGGAGCTTCGTGGTTCATAATTTGTTTGTCGTTATACCACATTTGAAGTTCGAATCGACACTGAGCTTCATATTTATCGGTTTCGATAATGTATTATGCTAAGTTTGAAGTCAGAACCCTCCCAGAGCTTCTTGGCTCATAGTTTGTATGCCGTTATACCACATTTGAAGTTCGAATCAACACTGAGCTTCATATTTATCGATTTTGATGATATATCCAGTTAAGTTTGAAGTCAGAACCATCCTGAATTTCTTGGCCCATCTCTAGTAATCTTATAACCTGAGTTTACCAGTGTGAACTAAAGATACTTCATGACCTATATGACTTGTAAAAATTACTTCATGACCTATGCGACTAGTCGAAATTCAAATAGGAAGCACAAGAGAAAGCACAAAAACACAAAGAGAAAGCACAAAGAAACACACCAATTATCGAATTCATGTTTCATTTCCCGATTCATTCTTATACATTTTTTGGATTTTTTTATATCAGAATGTCGATAACAATGTCCTAAATTTATTAATATTTTTTCTGGATTTTTTTTGATGTCAAAGGTTGATAATTAAATCGAAAACATGAGTTCGTATTAACACAAAGAGAAAGCGCAAAGAAAACACACTTTCCTTGATCCGTATGACACTCTCAACTTAAATCTATACCGTCCAAATAGTTTCATAATCCGTATGACCCATCTTACCACATCTTATCCGTTCAAATTCTTTTAGACAAAACGATTTTTTTTCTCTCACTTATCTTCATTCACTCATTTTTCTCTCGTCTCTCATCTTCCCCTCCCTCGGAAAAAAACCCTAACTCAAGTTGCCTCCCTCGAAAAAAAAAAAAAATCCTCACTCAAGATTTGTTTAACCGGTGATTTAACAAAGGAATCGGTTTCGATGTATGAAGCAAATCGAAATCCTACATCGAAGAAAGAAACGAAGCCATGGCGGCTCCATAACTCGAGACGAGAAAATGAATATTAATGCGCTCTTTTGTGGGTTTGGTGATTTTGAGATGCAAGTGACAAAGAAAAGACGATGGAAATTGCTAGAGATACCAATCTTTACGTTGATGAAGAAATCGGATCGAGATGAAATGGGTTGTTGAATTGCAAGAGCGGAAATAAGATTAGTGATGGGGTAAATTTGAGTTGTCTATTGTTGTAGTTGAGAAGAGATCGATATGGATTCTTGAAATCAACGGGGTTTTGAGGATTGAATCTGGAGAAACTTAGGGTTCAAATGAATTGAAATGTATTTGGGGTTTGTTCAAGCTGCGTACAAGGGAGAAAGAAGCTGAATCGAGATGGGTTTGTGCAAATTGGTTCAGATTTAGGGTTTATGGTTATTCGATTCAAGATGGGTGTGTTGGATTGCTGAATCTGTTGTTATTGATGGAGTTGCAAGTGGATCTGTGAACTGTGATATCTGGTTGATCGGCTAGGGATTGAATAACTAGTGAAGCTATAATCACGGTAGTAATGCGCAATTTCCCTCAATCACATGTTTCTCGAATCAATTGCTTCAAGAATGCTCCTCCTCATTCGATTCTTCGTACATCATCATCATTAAGGTAACAAGAGCAATTTCTTTCATTCTTATTTCTGAGATAGGGTTTACTCAGAAAAATCAGGGGTATGCTTTTTCTTATGAAAAATATGGTTTGATTTTTTTGTTGATAATGATTTTTGTTAATTGATAATTTGATTTTGGTTATTGATGAGATTTTTTTCATGTTGTTAATTTTGCAGCTACAATTGGTCTTTGAAGTTCATCCATTTGGACCAATTAAGTACAAGCTGTTGGGATCTTTCTGCGGTTGCTCTAGTTAAGTTAAGAACGGAGATGTGAAGAAGAAAGAAATCAAGTAGTGATGATGATTCTGATGATTCTGATGATTCAAGCTATGAGGATGTGAGTTTTCTTTGACCATGTGTAATATTAATCATTTGAACGAGTAGATGTTGTTCATATTAGTATTATAATTTTCTTTCAACTCGATTTATCTTTTGGTAGGAGTTGTTCTTGTTTCTTTAATTTATTTTGCACTTAGTGATTATCCATGTGTTTATACCAAACCCTAAACAATATCATGATTCATCATTGAGAACCCAAGTGATGAAAGGTCTCATACTTCAACGAAGCAGCAACAACGATTCTTCGGGTTGAAGAAAACATGTCATCAAATTTGACAAATACAACTACTTAAAGATCATCGGTGAAGGAATTTTATTCATTTTTAGTTTGTTGTATAAAATGATACAATTAGATTATACCTTTTTTGTTACTCAATTCTAAATGTGTATGGTAGTTTGTTACTTAATAAGTTTTTTGTTTGCTAATTAGCTTCATGATCAACTTGATATGCGGATTGTCTGCCGAGTTCGTCGCTAAACATGGCGCCGATTTATCTCATCATGCAACCCTCAAAGTTCCGAGATAGTCTAACTTTGGGATGTTAAGTTGAAGAGAGACTCAAATGGCTTTCAAACCTGGTCACTTGTGTGATTATTCCAGCTGTTATTGGCGGTCCAAGTGCGGGAGTTCCCCTTGCTACGCAAATCTTTGAAAAAGACAGTGCCATGACATTGTTCTAGTGCTCTACCTTATTTTTATGTCCTTCAATGTATATTTGATATTTTTCTTCATTGTATTGCATTCTTTATATGGGCTACGTGACTTTGTCATGTCTTTCTATTTAGGCTAGTGGGTGGCAAAGTAGTGTGACCAGTAGGCTTGGGCAGAGTTTTTGAAACTAAGTCTAGTGTGGCCCTCAATTATGTCTCTTTGTCTTGTATCTTAAACCCTTGTTGCTCATTTATTTGACTGCTGTACTTTTGTATTGGGCAGCACAAAGTCGAAGAGATGATTTAGAATCACGTTTCCACCATGTGCTTATCTACTTTGTAAGAGGAAGGTCTGACTTCTTGTATACTTACTTCCTCCGTAGTATATTTAATTTGAACTCCATATATATTGTTAGCATTCTCTCGTTTTTTACTGTTTCTTATTTGATTCATTTTATATCTGTAGTCTTCCCTACCAAGGGTTGGGAGCAGGAACAAAAAAACAAAAGTCTGAAATAATCAGTGAAAAGATGGTTTCCACATCCATCGAGGTATTTTTTTTATATGTATATATTTGATTAGATTTTTGTTAAGTTGAATTTTAGATGCAGATTTAGGCGTTTGTGCGCTATATTTTGATCACTTGTGTGATTATTTCAGGCTGCTATTGGTGTTCCAACTTCCAAGTGCAGGTGCAGCTCCCCTAGCTATTGTAAATGCTGACAGGCAGGTTCTTTTCCAGCATCTTTTTTAGTGCTCACCATATCCTTATGCATATTTATATTTTTAATTGTAATGCCTTCTTCATATGATGTAAGAGCCTGTTATGTCTTCCCATCATTTTTCTTTTACACCCTTGTAGAACTGTTATCGTTCGTTGAATCACAATGAATTAGTATTGTTAATAGTGATTTTTAATATTGTTAATTAGGCATGTCCCATGATATAGAGAGTTATGTTTGTTCTTTAGCATCAAGAAGCAGATTGCCGCAGCATACAAGTTTAGGCGATGCCAATTTAGCAAAACAGATACACCACATAAGCTCAATGTACATGACCACTATACCACTTGTTAGTTGTTCCATGTATCTCTATTCTCTGGCTTACTTAATATATGCTTGGTCTGCAAATTTAAATAATATTATATAATGTGTTGGTACTTTTTCTTTTTCTGGTCATGGATGTGATTCCCTCGTATATTTAAATAATCTTACTCAATATATGCTTGTTCGCATATTCAAATATAATTTGCATTCATAAATAAGCCGTCTCTAGCATATGGATAGTCATATTTTTGTTCTAATTACACTCTTCGATGTCGGCAATTTACGATGTTGATTTTCTACTTTGTATTTTTACGAATAGGTGGGTACCATCTCGCAAATGGTGAAAGGGAGATTGGGGAGATGTTAGCAAGAGCAATGGAGAAAGTTGGAAAGGAAAGAGTTATCATCGTGGGTTTGTAGGATGATTTTTGAAGCTAAGAAATAATAGCTAGAAGGGTTTTACTAAAATGAAAGTGTTACTAGTTTATTCTTTTTTGGTGTTGAAGTTTTGTAAAACTGATCTTCTGTAGTATTAAACAAATAGTGATTATAATTGGAAATCTGATCTTCTTTCATGGTTATTTAAGTATTACAGATTTAATTTTGTATTTAAATTCTCAAATTTTTTTTTTCAAATCTTTTTTTTTTCAAATCGAATATGTACCGCAACTCAGAATTAGAGTTGTCAAAGAAATGACATGCAACACTTCCTATAGTTGTCAAAGAAGTGACATATGATTCAAACCAAAGTTGTCAAAGAAGTGACATACAACTAATGCAGAAGTTGTCAATGAGATGACATACAACTCTTAACCATTGTTGTAAAATAAGTGACATGCAACTCAAACAATTGTTGTCAAAGAATTCACATACAACTCTAACCATAGTTGTCAAAGAAATTTCTACAATCCCAACAAGTGTAGTGTAGGAGTTATTTTCACAACCGAGGTATGAGTTGTGTTAGGCATTAAGAGGAAATTTTGAAAGACATTCACAACTGAGCCAAGCGTGGTATAAAAAGGAACGACAACCGTGTTTACGACTATTATTGACGAGTTGTAAAGAATTGAGGACCTTCCACAACCCCCCCCCCTTGTGCAACCTATAGATAAACGTCGTCGTATATCGTACGACAACTGTTTTCCGGTGTAGTTAATCGCCTTTTTTCTCGTAGTGTGTTTTTCCAAGGTAGATTTTTGAAAAGCAACGACTGTATATCTAAAGCATGGGATATCAAAAGACTTAACCTAAGTATAACCCATCAATTGAAATTACAACAATTCAATAAAAACCATAAAACAATTAACAATCCATGCAAAAAGTCATGAAAGAATTAAATATAATTACCACACGCATGAAATATGGCTTCCTCCGTCGTCCCAGTGTTGGGGTTTAGCTCCTCGTGGAAAAACACGCTCAAAATAATAAATCATGGCTCAAAAGGTGTTTTTATTGAAGAGTAGTAATAATGCAAAGAATCTGCAACGCTTAATCGTCGTTACAATAGCTGTTGTTACAATTTTATAAGACTTCTGAGAACGATAGATTTCTGGTGTAGCTGGTTTGCGATAGTTAGTGTTGGTCCAATGTTCTACGGATTAGGGTTCTTGAGAACGACACTTCTCTAGTGTCGTCTGCAACTCCTTCTCTTCTTCTTCTTCCTGCTGCTGCTACAACTCCTCTGCAGGTTCTCTGCCGGTCCCCTAAAGTCTCTCCCCCTCTCTGTTGGACTCGTACCAACTTATATATCATAATATGTCCGAGTTTCTATGATTGAATCTTCCCAAAATACGTCTTTTCTTCAGTGCAAAGTCCCGGAGTATTTCCATTTATTTCTCTTCTTTCCTATCACGGGTCTTCTCTGGTTTGGTAATTCCTTCCCAAACTTGATAGATACGAATCTACAAGGATATCCGGAACTTCCAAATATAACTCCAAAAATAAACCTGATATATCTTACCCTGTATTATCGTGAATTGGTTAAACTTGCATTATTCTTCGAAACCAAACCTCCTACAGTCCCTGTATAATCGTAACAGTCCAAGACCAATCCAAATCCGAGAAGAACTCGCTGAAATCAAGCCCGGAAGATCACGCACTACGGGAAAAACAGTAATCTACAAGCCCAAAAATCAGTTGTCGTACATGTACGACAACGTTTTTCCATAGGTTGCATAAGGGGGGTTGTAGAAGGCCCTCAAATATTCACAACTCTTAGCAAGAGTCGTAAACATAGTTGTCGTTTACTTTTGTACGACGCTTGCTTCAATTGTGAATGTCCTTCGAAATTTCCTCTTAATGCTAACACAACTCTTATCTTGGAATTTGACAACGAGTGCTTAAGAGTTGTATGTCGGTTATTTGACAACGGTGGTTCGTAGTTGTATTTTACTTCTTTGACAACTATGGTTATGCTTGTAATGCGTTTCTTCGACACCCGGATCGAGTTGTATATCGTTTCTTCGACAACCCGAGGTTAGAGTTGTATCTTTGTTTCTTCTTCGACAATCTGTTTAGAGTTGTATGTCATTTCTTCGATAACTGTGGTTTGAGTTATATGTCATTTCTTCGACAAGTCTGGTTATAGTTGTATTAACTTTCTTTGACAATCTTTCATAGTAGTTGTGGTTATTTTTCATTTTTGAAAAAAAATATTAAAATTGCTCAGAGTAACATTCAATCAAATTATACCAGCATTCATTCAAAATGTGACATCATCCAAAATGTGACAGCATCCAAACTTTTAAACAAGTTTTACATCATTCACAACCTTGAATGAATCATTCAAAATATCCAGACCACAGAGCAACAACCAAAAAAAAAGAAGTAAGTTTCTTAAACTCTGTCAAAATAAAGATCAAGTCAGGTGGCTAGCCAAGCACTATAAATTCCTTGCCCCATGTGATGAAATTTCCTACAGCTTGAATGATAGTCTGACACTCACTGGTTTCCCTGTAGACAAGAGCATCATCCACAAAAGAAGTTTTCACGCCTACCTTGTATGCTCCAAAACCTATTGGCCTTCCATGGACACTTTTCTTTGGATCCGTTTCAGCAATAAATGCGTCAGCAACAATCTCTCCATCAACGTACCAACTAAGCAACTTGCAAGGGGTATCCTTCTCTGGCACTCCCACTGGATTTTGCACCACATTTACTCTGCTCAATGGGCTTCCATTTTCACGGACCATGCTAGTGCTAGCATTGTTGTTCTTTGGCATTTCCGGACTACGAGAAAAAATAGAAAATACCACATGTAAAATGAGACTTACTTTTGGGTAGCCGGTGTTTTTACATGTAAACATGTAAAAAATACAAAATACAACGAAAATTGCAAGTGCGAAACATGCAAATAGACTTACTTTAGGACTGGCCTTTTGCAAGTGTAATCCAACATGGCAAAGAGACACATCTCGAGGACCGTTCTATACAAAGACCAAAACGACAATATAAGGGCAAGTTTGAACTCATAAAGCGAGAAAAGAAAACTAAATCAATAATAAGATTCTAACCTCTAACATATTAAGTCTTTCATTCATTTCCAACATAGTTTCTCGACACTCCTTGATGATCTTCTTATAATGGGACTTGATGACCATCTTTGTCTTTGTTACTCCAAACCCTACTCCTTTGAGTCGACTGGTTTGTCATCACCAAGAGCTTTGACAAGAATATTGTACGGTAAAGATGATCCAACAAAGATCATCATCATTCTCTTCTTGGGCTCTTGCAATTTTCTCCCGCATTTAGTCACATTTATAAATCGATCGAACACATATATAAACAAAAACAAAGAAAGAAGTGTTTTGAGTACTCACTAAAGCCTCAAAAACACCCGGATTTGGTTCCTTTCCTTCCTTTTGCTTGCGACTCGTTTTCCACATTTCCACTACGTCAATCTCTTCAGTTGTCTTCTTTTCCTTTTCTTTGTAAACAATGAGACAAATCCAGCTACTTAAAAAAACTACAAATAGGTTTAATCAATCATTACTAACACACATATGAATTTAAGTAAGTTTTGTAGAACATACCATAGCCTCCAAATGAGCGAAACCTTGTCTACTGTTTGTGTGTGGGGTGGTATGCTTCCTCCGAATTTCCTGCATTTTGAGTCTATTCGCCTAAAAAAGTAACGGAATATATCTTTGTTAAGTAACAAAACATCACCAACAACATTGATTTGTCCAAAGAATTAATATAAAAGATAACACGATATAAACACTTACTCTGGAATTCCTCCGAGCAAACATTTGTTACGAAAACTTCCCACTCATTATCGACATGTTCTGTGGTTTAAGTGCTTTAATCTTCTTCTCTCTTTCTTCTTCTTCTAACTCATCAAGGGCGAGTATCTTACCAAACTTTCCTAGACCTAGCCTCTTTAAGATAACAACCCATCTTCCCATAATAATAATCTTTGTAAAAATCATCAACAATGAACCTCATCTGCAAATAACAGTGAAAGAGTTGAGATTAAGATTGAAGGTTAAAAGATCTAAAGAGGTGAAGAGTTGAAGAGCTAAGAAATTACCTTAATAATCTTCCATATATTATCTTTGGCATCTTTAGGGACCCCTCTCCAATCCTTGCAAGTTAATGAAATGTTTCGCCTAACTAAAACTCCCAACACACTTGCAAGTTGCACGGAAGCGCTACCAATGGGTTGATCCTTACTGTTAAAGCTAACAGTGGATTTGTGTGTTGGGTCCTCTGTTAGCCCAAGTGAAGACATCCGTGATGGGCCACGTGGAACATACTTTCTCTTCTCTTTTCCTTTCGAAACCTAAGCGTTTTAAGCAAAAGAGTTATTAAACAAGGATTGAAAAACTAAAATAAAGAAACAACTTAAAGCAGCAACATAAGGAGTTATACCTCATATGTTGTTTCCTTTTCATTCTCCGTGATGTCATTGTCACCAAAATTATCAGTTTCCTTGTCTCCACCTTCCCCCTCTTCAGCATCTTCATCTTCATCTACATCTTCATCTTCATCATCATCTTCAACCATATCAGCGAAGGTATCATTCGGATTCCTGAGTTGTACATTGGGACATGGGATTTGTTGATTGGTACAATTTTCGCCTCACTTGTATTTTGCTTCTCAATAACTTCCTTAGATGTGGAACGTAATGGTTGAGATGATCCTGATGTGGATCGCAATGGTTGAGATCTTTGCGATACTTTCGTTCGGCTAAGCTTTTCCGTTTCCCAAGTGATGACCGTGTTCAAAGCACTCTTCTCGTGATAGGTGATGACCTGTTCTTAAACCTAGGTGATGACCGTCTAGGTGTCTTTTCAGGCTCAGTTGGTGGTTCAGTTGGATTCTTTTCAATTGCAGGTTGCTCCAAAATCTTCCTCTTCTTAGGAGTTGTTTTCTTGTTATAAGACTTTGTCTGCTCCAGACTCTTCTTCTTTGGGGATGGGACTGCCTTAGTCTTGGCAGCCTTGCTTACCTGCAACATAAAATGCAGAACTCAGACAAAATGATAACACGATGATGCAGACAACTTGAACAGATGCGGCAATGTAATGGAGAAACTAAAAATTATAGCTGGAAGTAAAGAACTAAGTTGCAAGATATATATGCATATGAATTCACATCTCCGTATCTACAGAAGCTACTTTCAAGATAAGTAAGCACATACCACTTATAAATTTTAAACACTGAACCATAAAGATAAGCATGCACTTACTTTATTCTTTGCCTTCGCAGACAACTCGGTCCTCGCCATTTTTGAACACGTACAACTACAAAAACAGGTTCAAAATTAGAAACAATCACTGCAGCTTTTAACAAATGCAAAATGCTATGGCCTTGGGTTTAAGCTCTCTTTAAACCCAAGGCCATGAGAGTAAGAACCAAGAGGAGGGCCAAACAAATAATTTCTACTAATTTGTATTATAAGGAATGATGCTGATTGGAACAAAAAGATCATCATGGAAAGATTAACATGCATTGTTTACATAGCAATGAATCCTATACTAAATTAGCACTATGCAGAGTATTCATTTTAAGATTTTACTTAGAATACTAACTCAGAAAGCTCAGAAAGTTTAGCAGCAGAAAAAGATTTCATAATTAGTTTCATTTGACAGAGGACCACCACTACCCATTAACAAATCAGATTTCATAAAACTATAAACATCCACCAACAATTATTAAACTCTCATAATTCAACAAACTCATTGACTTTTGTTCCACATTTCAACTAGTACTAGTATATTGATGCTGTTGAAGTACATACAGTCAAAAAAGATCATTTTCAGTCTCCGATGGACAACCATCAATACCAGAACGACCAATAACAACCTAATTAAGTATCAAAACCTGTATCATCTAGTAAACTTAGAATCTCTGAACAGGGGCTGAAACAGGGTTGAAACAAACTGACATGACATTTTATCATTACTACAGGTATGACGATGAACTTAACAACTGAGCTACATAGTGATTTCCTCCTGTTTGTGATTATGTGTCCTGTAACTTCGCTTAATGCATGTATTTTATTTTGAACTTGTAAATTTTAAAGCATGGAAACAAACAACAGTAAGATCAAATTTCTTCAATCCATGCCAAAGCAAACCAGTTTTGTAGAAGAACGAAGCAGCTTTAAAGGGAAAAATTAAATTAGAACTTGAATTAAGGGAAAAATCAAATTAGATCTCTAAAAACCAATAATTTTGGGTTTAGGGAAAATCAAAATTAACAGTAAAATTAACAGTAAAATTAAACTAAAATTAACAGTAATATTAACAGTAAAGTCAAAATTAAAAACCCATAATTTTGGGTTTGGGGAAAAACTAAAAACCCATAATTTTGGGTTTAGGGAAAAACTCAGCAAAAAAAACAAAAACCCTAGTTTCAAAAAAAAAAAAAAAAATCAACTAGAACTCTAAATCATACATAAATCATACTCTAAATCATAAATAAATCAAACAAAACGGAAGAAAATAAACCCTAATCAGGAAATTTATACCTGAGATTGAGATTTAAATCAGAAATCGGCCGAGGTTTTGAGGTGAGGTTGATATCCTTTTGGGTTTGATTTCTTATTGCTTGGGTTTGTTTTGTAATTGCTTGATTGGGTTGGGTTTGATTTTAGAAACCCTAGTTGCAGAACTTTTTCTTCTGAGAGACAGAGAGAGAAAGAAGAGAAACAAATGAAAAGGAAAGTGAATGAAAATCGTTTAAGGAAGGTAAATTTTTTTTTGGTAAGGATAGCGACACGTGATGTGATCTGTGGCCGTTAAAAGAACGTTTTCTTCTGAAACCGTTAGATTAAAAATTCTAGTAGGATGTGCCCAAATTTAGGCGGGGTGTTTGGGGGAAAACACATAATCCGTATGAGTTTATCTATAGCCGTTAGATCAAATTTTAGACAATCCCATTGGTTTAAAAATTGCATACGGATTGAGAAATTTAGTTAAACCAAACACAGCTTCCAACCGTTAGATTGGCCATGATTTGGTTTCCCTAAATTTGGTTCGTTGGATTAGAAATAATTACCATAAAACCATTGTAACACATAATCTTTATATGTTTATTCCTTATACGATCGAACCCTGAACCCTAAGTGTATGTCAGAAGTGGTTCTAACTCTAAGTATTTTCTTTACCAATAATATTTACCTTACAGTATCCTTATTAGTGCATACAATATTTCCTCCATATGTAGCTGCCAAATAGTAAATAAATAAATATTATTTCTGGATAGCTACATTAATTTATTTGTTGAGTTATTTTTTCCAAGAAAATATTGAGTATCTTCTACATCTCTAAAAATAGAATTTTTTATTTATTTTTTTGTTTTATCAAATTAATAATATTGAAACCCATATTCAATTTTGTCCATTAGAGCATCTCCAATGGTGTCTCAGTATATATCTTATGTGGAAACCTAAATATTAGGCTTTTAATAAACATTATATAGAGAATATCAGAAAAAAATCGTAAAAGTGGAGCTCATGTGTCGCTTCTAAATCTAAATGTGTTTATACCTTATACGATCGAACCCTGAACCCCAAGTGTACATCTTAAATGGTTCTAACTCTAAATTTAGCTGAATATATGGCAAAAACTCGTAAAAGTAAAGCTCCTGTGTCGTTTCTAACTATAAATGTGTTTATACCTTATACGATCGAACCCTTAACCCTAAGTGTACGTCTTAAGTGGTTCTAACTCTAAATTTAGCTGAATATATCAGAAAAACTCGTAAAAGTGGAGTTCATTTGTCACTTCTAACTATAAATGTGTTTATACCTTATACGATCGAACCCTTAACCCCAAGTGTACGTCTTAAATGGTTCTAACTCTAAATTTAGCTGAATATATGGCAAAAACTCGTAAAAGTAAAGCTCCTGTGTCGCTTCTAACTATAAATGTGTTTATACCTTATACGATCGAACCCTTAACCCTAAGTGTACGTCTTAAGTGGTTCTAACTCTAAATTTAGTGAATATACGAAAAACTCGTAAAAGTGGAGTTCATTTGTCACTTCTAACTATAAATGTGTTTATACCATATACGATCGAACCCTTAACCCCAAGTGTACGTCTTAAATGGTTATAACTCTAAATTTAGCTGAATATATGGCAAAAACTTCGTAAAAGTAAAGCTCTGTCGTAAAACTTCTAACTATAAATGTGTTTATACCTTATACGATCGAACCCTTAACCCTAAGTGTACGTCTTAAGTGGTTCTAACTCTAAATTTAGTGAATATATCACGAAAAACTCGTAAAAGTGGAGTTCATTTGTCACTTCTAACTATAAATGTGTTTATACCTTATACGATCGAACCCTTAACCCCAAGTGTACATCTTAAATGGTTCTAAGTCTAAATTTAGCTGAATATATGGCAAAAACTCGTAAAAGTAAAGCTCCTGTGTCGCTTCTAAATCTAAATGTGTTTATACCTTATACGATCGAACCCTGAACCCCAAGTGTACATCTTAAATGGTTCTAACTCTAAATTTAGCTGAATATATGGCAAAAACTCGTAAAAGTAAAGCTCCTGTGTCGCTTCTAACTATAAATGTGTTTATACCTTATACGATCGAACCCTTAACCCTAAGTGTACGTCTTAAGTGGTTCTAACTCTAAATTTAGCTGAATATATGGCAAAAACTCGTAAAAGTGGAGTTCATTTGTCACTTCTAACTATAAATGTGTTTATACCTTATACGATCGAACCCTTAACCCTAAGTGTACGTCTTAAATGGTTCTAACTCTAAATTTAGTGAATATATGGCAAAAACTCAGTAAAAGTAAAGCTCCTGTGTCGCTTCTAACTATAAATGTGTTTATACCTTATACGATCGAACCCTTAACCCTAAGTGTACGTCTTAAGTGGTTCTAACTCTAAATTTAGCTGAATATATCTGAAAAACTCGTAAAAGTGGAGTTCATTTGTCACTTCTAACTATAAATGTGTTTATACCTTATACGATCGAACCCTTAACCCCAAGTGTACGTCTTAAATGGTTCTAACTCTAAATTTAGCTGAATATATGGCAAAAACTCGTAAAAGTAAAGCTCCTGTGTCGCTTCTAACTATAAATGTGTTTATACCTTATACGATCGAACCCTTAACCCTAAGTGTACGTCTTAAGTGGTTCTAACTCTAAATTTAGCTGAATATATCTGAAAAACTCGTAAAAGTGGAGTTCATTTGTCACTTCTAACTATAAATGTGTTTATACCTTATACGATCGAACCCTTAACCCCAAGTGTACGTCTTAAATGGTTCTAACTCTAAATTTAGCTGAATATATGGCAAAAACTCGTAAAAGTAAAGCTCCTACTAGCTTCTAAATCTAAATGTGTTTATACCTTATACGATCGAACCCTGAACCCCAAGTGTACATCTTAAATGGTTCTAACTCTAAATTTAGCTGAATATATGGCAAAAACTCGTAAAAGTAAAGCTCCTGTGTCGCTTCTAACTATAAATGTGTTTATACCTTATACGATCGAACCCTTAACCCTAAGTGTACGTCTTAAGTGGTTCTAACTCTAAATTTATTTGAATATATCGAAAAACTCGTAAAAGTGGAGTTCATTTGTCACTTCTAACTATAAATGTGTTTATACCTTATACGATCGAACCCTTAACCCCAAGTGTACGTCTTAAATGGTTCTAACTCTAAATTTAGCTGAATATATGGCAAAAACTCGTAAAAGTAAAGCTCCTGTGTCGCTTCTAACTATAAATGTGTTTATACCTTATACGATCG
Source organism: Papaver armeniacum (assembly GCA_023531295.1). Classification (NCBI taxonomy): domain Eukaryota; kingdom Viridiplantae; phylum Streptophyta; class Magnoliopsida; order Ranunculales; family Papaveraceae; genus Papaver; species Papaver armeniacum. The sequence continues at coordinate 106,285 of JAJJWW010014152.1, forward strand.
AACCCTTAACCCTAAGTGTACGTCTTAAGTGGTTCTAACTCTAAATTTAGCTGAATATATCTGAAAAACTCGTAAAAGTGGAGTTCATTTGTCACTTCTAACTATAAATGTGTTTATACCTTATACGATCGAACCCTTAAACCCAAGTGTACGTCTTAAATGGTTCTAACTCTAAATTTATTTGAATATATGGCAAAAACTCGTAAAAGTAAAGCTCTGTGTCGCTTCTAACTATAAATGTGTTTATACCTTATACGATCGAACCCTTAACCCTAAGTGTACGTCTTAAGTGGTTCTAACTCTAAATTTAATTTGAATATATCGAAAAACTCGTAAAAGTGGAGATCATTTGCTAGGTTACCAACCAAAAACTTTGTATGATTATTTTCCTTTTTTAATATATTTTTTTATTAATAATTTTCAACAATTTCTTTATAATATTTCATAAATATATAATAAAGTTTACAAAATAACTCATGCAGAGCTTTTGGTTGGTAAGCTGAACCTTTGTCTGTTGAGAATAAATTACCAAGGATCACTTTCTGCACTGAAGTAGTCTGGCTCTGAGAAGCAAGATAACAATAAGCCCGAGTGTCAGCCATGGTATAAATGCCAAGTCCACCATCTTTAATTGGTAAGGTAGCTAATCTCTTCTCAAAGGACCGAAACCCGCACCATCTCCGGTAATTAAAAGTCTCGGATCTTGAAATAAGCTGGTCATCAAAGAGATCGGTGGCGGAGTTGAAGAGCAAAGCAGGATCTGGTAGTCCGCATTGCAAAGTAAAGTCTGGACACTCCAAAGTACAATTGCGAAGTAAAAGCATCTCACTTTGAGGATCTCTCGAGTTTTTGATCGCATTCATTAGTTGAACAGTTTTGTGCACCCTGTTCAACAACATATCGCTAATGAAGTCCATATCTAAACTCACTGGACCGCCCAAAAGTTTGACACCTTTAGAAGGTCTACCAATATTCGGGGGGAAAACATCCTCTGCTGCACTCCTAGGATCAGGGGGAAGGCCAAAAGACTTCCGTTTTCTTTATATTGAGGTGTAACCCCCTGCTCGCCTTCAAAGTCAATTATACGCAAAGCCTTAGCTACCTCCAAGGTATCACCAACAATTGTTCCATCATCAAGGTACCAGGCGTGCAAATCGAGTTTGCACCGAGAGGCAATATTCTTCACTAAGGGGTGAAGAGTCAATGCGGATAACAAGGGACCGAGGGGATCCCCTTGTTGCACACCGAGTGCTGAGGACAATTACTTTTTTTTATTAATTTTGTTTCTTAATAAATTTTTTTTTTTTTTTTTTTTAATATTATTACTTTTATATTTTGAATCTCAATCATATATCCATTTTTTCATCCTTTTTTATTTAAGGAAATGATATTTTTTTTTTTTTCTTTTCAAGTATCATTTTTTTTTATTAATTTTGTCTTTTATTAATTTTTTATTTTATTTTTTAAAATTGTCATTATTTTTTTTTTAAATATTATTACTTTTATCTTTTCAATCTCCATCATATCCGTCCATTTTTTCCAATCTATATCATACCCGTCCTTTTTTTTCCTTTAACAATTTTTTTTTTTAATCTTCTTCTTCTTATTTTTTTCTTATCTTCTTCGGTTCCTTCTTCTCTTTTCTTCTTTTTTCATAGAACCAAGAGGCGAAAAAAAGCAAACGACCAGCATAGAACAGGCGAGTTTTTTTTTGTCTTCTTCATTAAATCGAGACGATTTACAGTTTCAGTGGGTGATGATTTTGACGATTTAATGAAACAAGCAAGAGAATTTGCTGGTGATTTAAAGAGGCATAAAGGAGCAGTTAAAGTTAGGGTTTCCTTTCATTAAAGAGGCGATTTTGTAAGTAAAATCAAATCCACACCATCTTATTTCCCAAATTACATGATTATTTGTGTTAGTTAGATAATCTGCTGTAATTTTATTTTTAGTGTTCATAAAAATAAGGGATTTTTTCTGTTTTGTATATAAATTAGGGTTTATAATTGAATTGAAAATTGGGGTTTAGGGTTTGAATGATTAATTTGATGATGAAATGAAAATTTATCTTTTAGGGAAAATTGAAAATAGGGATTTTTATTTGTGAACATGATATGAATTGTGTTAAATGCAAAGATGTATGCAAAGAAAGGTGTTCTGTTCTGTAAGTACTAATAATTTGCCATGTAGTAATAATTTGCCAGGTGAAATGTCCTCTAATTTAATTAGGCCATCCATTGTGGTATTTGCTAATCGATGTGTTATGTTAAATGGTGTTGCCTAATTGTTTATAAGATTTCCACTGCTTGTTAGAAATTCAAAGTGAACCTGAACTTAATACTCAGGCTTTTTAAACACGCTTAGCATTTAATCTTGGATTTTGAATTGACTCATATTAGTTGAAATCAGTCATCAAATTATAGCCTTTCATGCCTTATTTTCATTTATCTTTGATCCTAAAATTGTTTGTAATGGACTTATTAACAGCTATATAGATTTGTTGATATTAAGACGAAAAGTGATTGCAGGAGACAGAAGAGGGATGAGCACGAGGATATTATGTAGGGGGCATGTGGTGACAACTATACATTGGATGAGTTCTGGATCTTATGTGAGAAATGATTCCACGGGGAATCTGTGAAGATAAACCCAGCTAAGGCTGATCATATCCAGCAATATATGTGTCCAGCTTTCACCAACAAAAGTACATCCTCTTGATTCGGTAACTTCTGGTTATTTCTATCTTTGTCTCGCCCACTATTTTTTCATATTAAAGGTGAAGTCTGCAAAATTTCTCATGCCTAGGTTAGACATAGGATGAGTTTGAGTACTTTGGTGTTGGAACTGCATGCAACTTGATTTGCTTCCTTGTACGCATGTGACACTTTGTTGTGTGGTTGTGTGGAATTTGTTGCCGTGGTGTGGATTTCCCTTAGCATTTTCTATCGATACCACAGTGCCTTGGTAGGTTGTTGTAGTAATTGTGTCGGTGCCTTGAGTCTACTTGAACCAAACTTGTTCTTCTTTGGTTTTGAGTAGCCAATCTTGTTGCTTGAAGGAGTCCCCATGTTGGTGGTTGTTCTTGTAATTCCTAGCGGTCTGTCATTGCTTGTAATACTTGTCCTTGAAAATCTCTACATATCGGATCTGCTCTTGCTTAGGTCCTGGGTGTCCTTAATTGATTCCTTTTGCATTATCCTAACAGCATCCTTACCCAGTTACTCAGTAAAAAAGAAAAATAGATCATTATGTTTTGGTCGTCTCGTTTTGTCCTTGATCAGATTTGAGTGTATAGATTGTAACGCAGGATTTCGTCCATTTGATGATAAGTATAAAGTTGTATGGAAACTATTATTTCATAAGTTTCCATTATCCCATCCGATTTCCATATGAATTTCATAAGCTATTATTTCGACTTTCATAGGTTTGATTAGTTTGAAATTGAATCTGTATAGTTGGGCTATTTCGATAGAAGACCTCAGGATGGTATAATGAATTGAAAACCGACATTTAGACAGAAAATGTAGCTGAAACAGTAGCTGTGCTTAAGAGCCATTCAACTACCATTACTTGATTGTTAATTTGTGTTTCGATAATACCAGACTCATGGCTTGTATGGGTTCTTCATGAGGATGGATTGTGTTCCCTGTTTATTTTCTCTTTTCTGTTTTATTATTTTTGCTCTTCTAGTTATATTGTGTCCTTCATTTTCCATTTACGATATATAATCTCCCACTAATCTGTATTCATTATTTACTTTTAGTGCCAGGTGATATTGCTCTAACTCTTCTTTTTTTACATTGTGTGATTGAAGTGGTAGGTAGATTTAGTCCAAATGATGATTAAAGATTGGGTTCATTGGCCAAGGTTAATATCCTTCTAAGTTTTGTTTGCTACTCTAGAATGTTGATAACTATAATGATAGAATGCCTGATGCCTTATGAATATAATGATAGTATTTGCATAACTTGCAAGTAATAATTAGTTTGGGCATGTGTACACGTGAGAAGGGAATAGAACTGTGCTTTTTAAGAAAGTGGGCAGAGGATACTCTTGTGGTTGTCGCTGCCCAGAAAGTCCCCATTTGGACCAAAAATGATAATGTCACTTTCGAAAGATATAATACAGTTAGTTGCCAGATTTTCAGGCTTTCGTTACATGATATGCTATGTTGTTTACACTGTGTTTACATTTATCCATCTTTTATGTAGGGGCAGTTGTGAATACCAGGATGCAGTGCAAAAGTTTGTAGATATGGCTTCTGAGAATCTTGGAAATCCTCCTACGTTTAGTTGTCCGTGTGTTGATTGTAAGAATCTTGTTGGGCCACTTCCTCCGGGTACAATATATCTTCACTTGCTAAAAAGAGGTATGGATCCTACTTACACAGAGTGGGTTCTTCACGGGGAGAAGGATAGAAGTTCTAAGGATGTTCCTGCAGAGGAAGCAACACGTACTTTTTATCAGCTGTGGACAGAAGCTAATGTTGAAGGTTATTCTCCAATTGATCGGGTCATGAAACTAGGCGGGACGAGGACTTGGGAGAGCGAGATAGCAGAGGCTGACCACCCTTTATACCCCGGTTGCACAACACACACAAAGCTATCAATCACAATTGAGTTGTATAGGCACAAGACGATAAATGGTGTATCTCGGCAAGCTTTTGATGATCTTCTCAAGACAACCGGTTCGATTTTGCCCCAAGGTCATTGTCTTCCTAAATCAACATATGAAGTGAAGAAGTTCTTGAAGGCTTTTCAACCTGACTTATGAGAAAATACATGCATGTGAGCTTGATTGTTGTTTGTTTAGAAAGGAGTTGAAAGATGCAAATGAATGTCCCATTTGTCACCGTTCCAGATGGAAGGAAGACACATCTAATATGGACGATCTTGACATGATAGACAAGCCCAAAAGAAGATACTGGGGTGAAGGTGCTTAGATACTTCCCCATTGTGCCGAGATTAGAGAGAATGTATAAATCAAGAGAGCTGGCTCAACGCCTGATTGATATGGCACGCAACGCATAAGAGTAAAGATGGAAAGATGCGTCATCCAACGGATTCTTTGGCTTGGAATCACATAGACACAAAGTACCCGAGTTTGCTTTAATCGCGTAATTTGCGTCTTGGGCTTTCTGTCGATGGATTTAATCCGTTTGGCGATCTTTCCCCAAGCCACAGTTGTTGGCCGGTGTTGATTGTGATATATAATCTTCCCCCTCAGCAGTGTATGCAAGGCGAAAATATTATGTTAAGCATGCTGATTCCAGGAAAGAAACAACCAGGTAGAGACATCGATGTATATTTGCAACCATTGATTGATGATTTGATTGAGTTGTGGGAAAACGGCGTAGAGGTTTATGATGCGTTTACAAAGACGATGTTCAACTTGAAGGCATTATTGATGTGGACGATAAACGATTTTCCTGCTTATGGTAATCTATCTGGATGTACGTATAAAGGGAAGGCAGCCTGCCCTCTTTGTGGTGATAATACTCTTTCAAACTTGGTTGCCTTTTAGTCGAAACTGTTTACATGAATCATAGGAGATTTCTACCTTACAAGCATCCTCTTCGTAATAAGAAAGCATGTTTTAATGGAGAGATTGAGAGGAAGGAAAAGCCACCTATTATGACTGGGGCTATGTCTTTAGAACGTCAGAGTAGGATTGTGAATAATTTTGGGAAGGGGAAGCAGAACGAGGTGGAGAAAAAGAAAGATAAAGAGTTAAAGAAGAAGCATAAGAAAAAGCAGCAGAAAAAGGGTCAGAGTAGTGCGGTAACAGGTGCAAATGCTGCTGCTACCAGTGCCGCTGCTAATTCTAAGCCAGTGAAGCGGAAAAGGTCAGTTGCTAATGATGCCGGTACGAGTTTGTTTTGCTAGTTCTTGTGCACAGGATGATGACCATCCGATATTCAACAAACGGTCCATATTTTTCGACTTGCCTTATTGGAAGGTAAGTTCTAACCTCAAATTATCTTTTCTTCATTCTGAAACTCCATGTTAACACATTAAACCATATGATGTTGGTGACATTTTATAGAACAATGAATGAATAACTGTTGGCATCATTTTTAAACTCCGTGGTTCATATAGATCGTAAGTGCATCATTTTTAACACAATAGTTGCTAGGATGTCACTGAGTATGATAACAATAGTATTGTTATATGTTTCTTCTCTGTTTTAACATTAAGAGAGTGTGATTAGATCATGAAGAGTGGTTTTAATAGTTCCTGCGTAAACTATATTATCACATGAGCTAGATAAGGTTAGCCATCACTATCTTGAGTGAAATTAGAAATGTAAATACTCTATCTAGGACATGCGGTGATAATGAACCTATTATTTTTAACTACACTCCATGCACGTGGTTTGCTCATACTTTTTATGTTATGTTTCTTCCTTAGGAGTTGTTACTACGGCATAATATTGATGTTATGCATACGGAAAAAAACGTATGTGAGAGTCTCATTGGTACTATATTGAATATAAAAAACAAAACAAAAGATGGCTTAAATTCCCGTAAAGATTTGAAAAGTATGGGAATCAGAGAAGAATTGCATCCAAAAGAGATAAATGGCAAAACGTGGCTTCCACCAGCACCATATAACTTAAGTGAAAAGGGAAGGGCTATATTTTATAATAGGATGAGAAATTTGAAGGTTCCATATGGGTATAGTTCTGATCTTAGGAGGCATTTCTCGAAAGATGGTTGCTTGGGTGTCCTTAAGGCTCATGATTATCATGTTATTATGCAACAAATACTACCCGTCGCTTTGAAGGGACTTTTACCTGATGGGCCAAGTACTGCGATTTATCGGTTGTGTTCTTATTTTAACGAAATATGCCAAAGGGCAGTTGATCTTGATAGATTAGTAGAGCTTGAAGAAGAAATTGCTGAGACTATGTGTATGTTAGAGACGTACTTCCCTCCATCATTTTTTGATGTGATGGTACACTTGACAATTCACCTAGCTCGAGAAGTGCGTTTATGTGGACCCGTACAATATCGTTGGATGTATCCATTTGAAAGGTATTACTTGTTTCATTAGCATTAATACTTATGTTTTCTTGTTTCATTTTGGTGCTAATAATTAAAGGTTTGGTCTGTCGAAGGTATATGAAGACATTCAAAGAATACGTAAGAAATTACGCACAACCTGAAGCATGTATAGCAGAGTGTTACCTGGGAATGGAGTGCGTCAGGTTTTCTGATGTTCATTCGCACAAAAAAGGTGAAGGAGAAGTAAATCAGAGCCGTGATGAAGACATTCAACATGATTCCACACCGACAGGGCGTCCTCTTTCTAAAGGTGTTCCAGTGTGTATCGATAGTGAAATGCTAAAGATCGCTCATAGATACGTACCTTTTAACACAGCAGTAATTGACCCGTATAGAACGTAAGTGACGTTATATTTTCATTTCAAATTGTTATCAGTTAATGCTAAAGTTAAATTCTCATCATTTAATCTTTTTCATATTACTTTTTTTCTTATTAGACTGCATATGGATGAGTTAAGATCTTTTGGTACTACCAGCGAAGACCAACTCATTTCCTTACACTCGAACACATTTGTAGATTGGATACGGCAAAAGGTACGTGCACCACCACTTGGTCATTTGTTAGATGTTTGCAGTTTCGATTAATTTTTCCTAAGTATCATCTCTTTTTAGCATAAGCCACAAAACAAGTTAGATTTCACTATTATGGATGATTTTGTCATTCACTTCTTAACTTTTACCAAACCAAAACATAGAGCTTTCGCCCATTCTTTGTGGTCACTTGTGTTTTGCTAACTAAAAAAATATTTATAGGTTAAAATGCAAATTCGTCAAGGCATATCAGTATCACATACAGTAGAGTGGTTGGCATATGGTCCTTTAGAAAACTGTGTATCATATAAAGGCTTGCAAATAAATGGATCAAGGTTTATTACGAAGGATGTTCAAAGAGTCACACAAAATAGTGGTGTTTCAATTGAATCAAAATCTTTAGTTGAAGGACGGTCACAAATGAGTGGTTTTATGGTGTTTTAGATCAAATTCTCGTGTTGGACTATAATCATATGTTTCAAATTCCCATATTCAAATGTGATTTGGGCTCACACCTATTTTGGTGTCAAGTTAGAAAAAGGCTTTACATTGGTCAACTTACGTCAAAGCATAAGAACCAATTTTGAATGATCCATTCATTTTAGCGTCACAAGCCCGGCAAGTTTTCTATTCTCGAGAGTCAGATACATCGAATTGGTTTGTGATGTTGAAACCACCTCCTAGGGGTTTCCATGAATTAGAGGAATACAATGAAATTGAAGACACAAGTTGTCAACCAGTGGAACCTTTAACTCTTGCCTTGCAAATGGATGACCTGACCGAGAGAGTTATGCAAGAGCCGATGTTGAACCTATCTTAGTGGTTCCGACAAAGAAGAAGAAGAATAAGAAAAAGAAAAAGAAGTGCCACTGATGGTGGGTTTACTCTTTTCATTTCTATTGGTTTTTTTTTTTTTTTTTTTTTCCTTTCAATCTACTTCTGATTGTATTTTTGTGTTTCAACGGGGAATAGGTGAAATGGGTGCAGCAGGATCAACCTTGAAGAAGAACCAAGAATGCAACTCATCAGTAGTGTATTGTCTTTTTATGTATGGTTTTTAACTAAATTATGTAGTACAGTTGATGTTGGGTGACTTTTAATATTGTTTGTATGATCTGTTTCTTTTTATGTTGTTGGTATGATATGCTGTCTGTTTCTCTTGAGAGAAACCCCCTTTTTAACTCCGCCATTGAAATGATTTATCATTTCATTGCCGGTCTCAAGCCCGGATAAAGGAGGAGAGAAAAGGGGATTGTGGAATGGACTGGAGCAATTATTGTATCATTTACTTTAGTCCATTCTGGCAAGTTGTTTATTTGAATTTCTATGGCTTATATTTCTTTCCATTTCCTATCCTTTTTCTCATGTTCTTGTTTCCGCTTTTGCTCTTCTTGGTACATTACTGAGTTATTGTCTTTCCGTGATTATAGAAATCGATTTGTTATGTATACAATAAAAATATTTGTTTGTTATGATCAAAAATGCCTTGTATGTTCAGGCAAAGTGGCGCATTTGATGGTCTTTTTTTTAAGGCTCAGTTTGAATTTTACTTATATATAAAAGTAGATGCAAAATAGAATCAGTTATCTAAACGTGGAAGGGTGGTTGGAATACACCAGATGGACACGGGATGTTCAGGTTCGAGTCTCCCGAGCCTCATACACTTTTTTTTTTTTTTTTTTTACAACTCTTATAAGGGTTGTGATATTAATAATAAAAAAATATAACAAAATTACCAATATTGGGAGGAAAGAATGATGGTTGATAACTTGTGCTAACACCCAGTAGGCTTGTGCTCGAATCTCTCCAACATCACTTTTTCAAATGATATTTTTTTATCTTCAACAACACTTATAAGTGTTGTTACACGGTTATTCACTAATGATATTTTTTTTTATCTTCAACAACACTTATAAGTGTTGTTATACGGTTATTCACTACCTTAACGAGATGAGTTATTAAAGTGTAAAGGTGGTCACTACTCTTTTCACAAAAACGTTGTGATATTGATTTTAAATCACGACTCTTTGTTCCTCTTTGGTCCTAAGAGTTGGACGTTTTTATACTTTGACAACTTTTGTTTGACAAAGGTTGTCAAACATACCACCTTTCACAACCTTAAATATACGAGTTGTGAAGTTACAGTTGTAGATTACTGTTTTTCCCGTAGTGGCAGTAATCCATTAACTTTTCCCGCCCTTTTTTTAAACCGTGAAGAAGGTGGTGTCCCCCCAATCACTGGTGGGGTGCGAATAGCACTTTGGGTGCAAATAGAAGATGTGGGATGCAAATAACGATGGGTTACCCCTTATCAACCGTGTGCCCTTTATCCATTTGAGGGGTGTCTTCATAGTAATTTTCACGAGCGCAAAAACCACTTTTCGAGCCAATTTCGCCGCAAAAGCTTATTTCTCCAAAAACACCTACAAAGACATAAAATACCAAAATAAGCGCAAAATCGAGTACTAACATTACAGAGAATTGAGACTAAAATAAACACATAAACGCGTCCATCAAATACCCCCAAACTTATTATTTGCTAGTCCCGAGCAAATCAAATCTACAAAATAAAATCCTAACTCACTGTCGCAGGCATCGTCGATTGCATTTAGCATATGCAATAATCCTTTAAACCCCTAGGCGGCCCTAGTGGCCAAGTTATAGTCTCGGGAGGGCTTACAAGAGATATACCCACAAAACCTTTACACTCCAGACCCTAACTATATACGCAGAAACTTGGAAGGCACTAAAGAATCTCCTTGGTTGACATACTTACTGATTACAGGAGGAAGTACCCCGATGCGAAATTCAATTCATGTACACGAGTTTGCACTCAAGCATACCAAAATTCATATATAAGTCACGAGCTCTACTCGGATAGTCGCACTATGGACATCAATACCGGAGTCAAAACTAATCACATGGATAGATCAAGAAGATGGATATAGAGAAAAACATAGATGGTTTTGATGTTTACTAAGTGAACGGTGTTTCCATATGTCGTCTGGAAGGCCTCGCCAAAATGAACCTATCCTAATGGACTGAGATACTAGTCTGACTAATATCAACTGTTGGCATATACAAGGGAACCAAAGTGGTCGATAAGCCTAACTCTAGGTCAACATTGACGGCATATACAAGGGTACCGGTGGTCGACTTTATTGAATTTATTCCGGTTGGTCAGATGGTCTGGTCTCACCCTTTTTTTTTTTTCAATTTAAAAAAAAACTTTTTTTTTATTAAAAACTATTAATTAAATTACACAGAACTTTTGGTTGGCAGCCTAGCGACAAGCTGAGCTCCAACTCCTCTTTGAATAGCGATACCTAAACGAGATAAAATAAAACTACCTAATCCACTACTAGCGTCGTTGCTAACCAAACAGTTCCTTAGACGTTTGAAAAAAACTAGAGTGTCTTCTCCAAGCTCTCCTAAGGTAGAGAAGGCCAGAACTCCCAAACCATAGCCATGTGGAGCGCACTTGTCCAAGTATTTGGCACGTTTTCATTTTTTTTTTTTTTTTTTGGTATCTCAATCACTCTAATTCACCCTAGCATTGGTAACAACTTGAATCGTGAGCCCCACCCAATCACTTAGAGAAACATAGTTTAAAAACAAAATAAAAACAGAAGTGAAAAGGACTTAACGAGATATGGTGAAACTATCATGTTATTTCCAACACCTGAGCTCTGTGCTTTTATGAATAAACTCTTTAGATGTTTCCATCAAATCAGATTGGTTCCTCAACTCCTACAACCAAAATTCTTCCATCCACTTAGATTGGTTAGTGCCATCCTTAATAAGCATAAATTTCTAGGCTCTGGAGTTTAAGAATGCAACTACAAAGTTTCTCCCATACCCCCAAACTTAAATCTAACATTGTCCTCAATGTTCTAAAGATAAAATTAAAAGCATGAACAAGGAGAAACTATTACCATTTGAAGTAAAAGAGTTAATGAAAGATATTACCATGTCGCATGAATATTGGGTTACCTCCCAAGAAGTGCTAAGTTTAAAGTCTTGACCAGGACTAAGAAAGGATTAGTCACCTTATAAAATCATAAAGTAATAGCCGAAATATCATGGGTCATCAAAACCAAATAGAGCTATCACAAATAAAAGGAATCTCCAACCTGCCAAGAAAATTAACAAATAAAGCACCCCCTTGTCTAGTTTCCTATTTAAGACAACTACATCTAGCTGTGGTTCAGGTTCAGGCTCTATAACTAGGTCCAAATAAAATATTTTCATGGGTTGGATTTCCTCGTAGCTAAGATCCTAAGTTCAGTTGTAAATTCTCTAAAAACTCAAATAAGAACTTAGAAGCAAATAATGATAACTGAATAATTATGGATCTTTAAAGTCAATCGAGTTTTGACTCACACAATTGACCACGATGAAATCAAGCGGTCAATCATAAGAAAATGTGTCGATACTAATCTCCTAAAGTACTTAGGTTTAGTCTCAAAACTAAATAATTGACAATACGAAACTTATACGTTCCACCTTCGGGTTGAAAAATATTTGGTGGGAAAACAAAGTCAATCTGGGTATCATAGCCTGAGTAAACCACATCAACCAGAGGATGTGTTTCTAATAACTGAACTTCCTTATGGACATCACTAGGTTCAGGAAAACGTGTATGAAGATAATCTTTTAAAATGGTTGATGCACATATGTCAAGTCCCAAGTGAGGGACCTTTCTAAGATTTAAAGCACATGGAGAATGATAATCACCCCCAAACTTAGAGTTTTCAGTGTCTCTAGAAAGACTAGTCACAACTTCCCTAATTTCAAGGTCATCTGATTCCTGAAAATGGTCAATTGATTCTTCTAAGTAGGGTTCATCCTCACTCATCTCTACGAGTTCATTTTCTTTGTCTAAGACTAATGTTTCTAAATCACTAGACTCTAAAACAATATTCTCATAAGAAACTCGCTCCTCTAAACCATCATCGTCTTCGTAATCATAAGAAAATACTACATCGTCTAAAATGGTGGTATCTCTAGTCAAATCCTCGTCCTTTTGAATAGGTGAATAATTATTAAAATTATTTGGATTTGAACTAGAAACATGCTCAATTGGAGTAACAAATTCCTGATCACTATGCCTACTTATTTCAAATTCTTCATCAACACTATCCTCATCATAATCATTATAATAACATGAAAATGGTTGAACCTCATCTAAACAAGTAGTGTTACCAATTTTATCCTCGTCATCTTGATTATGCAAATAACTATCCTCATTTTCAAAGGTACTATTGGAAACACTATATTGGAAATTAAGACTATCTTGAGCGGTTCTTTCTGGGCCTCTAACAATATTTTTCGAGTCGACTCACATGACATCCCCGATTTTATCTAGGAAAGAAGGTTCACACGTTGCATTGCTTTCGTCCATAACTAAGTTATTCATCTCGGCTGAACTACGTGTCGACTTAAGTATATTTTGTGCTGACTCAGCTAACTTACGTGCGGACTCTAGTAGAGAGGAATTTTGCTCGTATGACCTGTGCCTGTGTGGATAGTAATTGGGCTCATCATGGTATGAGCCATAACCTTGAAAAGGCTGATGTTCCCAACCACTATTCACACTATGGTCAAAGTAGTAACGTCCATTTTGAAACTCAGTCGTATATTCGTTGTATTGGCTATTATAATACCAGTTCGACATTCTATTTGCAGGGGTGTGAATTGTCATACAGAATAAAACCCACTGACAGGGGGTTCGTGGGTGGATAGAGTCTTACCTCCCGTACCAGACGGGCGATGAACCGTTGAAGTCGACTCAGGCTACCGACTCCTATGTCAGTGTACGAACCCGAGGGGCCGAGACAGTATCGTAATTGTCGTTCTTCCCTGCAAACAGTTTATATTTAATTTTTAACCTTCCATGTGGTTTTAAAAATAATGTCCAAGTCCAAAAATAAAGTCCAAAAAAGTGTCCAAAAATAAAAAGAAAAAGAAAAATTACAAAAATACAACCCTATTTACAGTTTCTAAAAATAAAACAAAATAATTATATACAAAATCTTCTTCTTCACTCCTTGGACTCCTCTTTTCTTTCCTTCTTTGGCGATGCTTTCCTTTTATAGCACTTTTTCTATACTTGTAGCTTCGCTCCAAATCTGAAAAGAATCAAAAAATACCAAAGGCGTAAAAGAGATCAAAAAATAAAAAAAAAAAAAAGAAATAACTCTAAAACCTAAAACCTAAATACAAGTCCGCGTCGGCGGCGCCAAAAATTGATGTGATTTTGAAAGTTGTTGTAAAGTGGTAAGAAAGTTCGTTCAACTCAGGCTTGTAAAGATTCAGTTTCAGAATTTAAAATAGAAAACTCTAAAAACAAAGATAATATTTACACAAGTTTTGTCACAAATATCGAGAGGTACCAGGACTCAGGATTCCACCATAAAATTCATTCATACGATTCATATATTTATTCTAGACAATTATAGCTCAAATAATAATAAAATATTGACTCTATGTTTTGCCAAGGTAGATTTTGAAAAGCAACGACTGTATATCTAAAGCATGGGATATCAAAAGACTTAACCTAAGTATAACCCATCAATTTAAATTACAACCATTCAATAAAAACCATAAAACAATTAACAATCCATGCAAAAAGTCATGAAAGAATTAAATATAATTACCACACACATGAATTATGTCTTCCTCCGTCATCCCAGTGTTGGGGTTTAGCTCCTCGTGGTAAAAACACGCTCAAAATAATAAATCATGGCTCAAAAGGTGTTTTTATTGAAGAGGAGTAATGATGCAAAGAATCTGCAACGCTTAATGGTCGTTACAATAGCTTCTGTTTTTATAAGACTGCTGAGAACGATAGATTTCTAGTGTAGCTGGTTTGCGATAGTTAGTGTTGGTCCAATGTTCTAAGGATTAGGGTTCTTGAGAACGACACTTCTATAGTATCGTCTGCAACTCCTTCTCTTCTTCTTCTTCCTGCTGCTGCTACAACTCCTCTGTTCTCTGTTCTTCTCTGCCGGTCCCCTAAAGTCTCTCCCCCTCTCTGTTGGACTCGTACCAACTTATATATCATAATATGTCCGAGTTTCTATGATTGAATCTTCACAAAATACGTCTTTTCTTCCGTGCAAAGTCCCAGAGTATTTCCATTTATTTCTCTTCTTTCCTATCACGGGTCTTCTCTGATTTGGTAATTCCTTCCCAAACTTGATAGATACGAATCTACAAGGATATCCGCAACTTCCAAATATAACTCCAAAAATAAACCCGATATATCTTACCCTGTATTATCGTGAATTGGTTAAACTTTCATTATTCTTCGAAACCAAACCTCCTACAGTCCCTGTATAATCGTAACAGTCCAAGACCAATCCAAATCTGAGAAGAACTCGCTGAAATCAAGCCCGGAAGATCACGCAGTAATCCATTAACTTTTCCCGCCCTTTTTTTTTAAACCGTGAAGAAGGTGGTGTCCCCCCAATCACTGGTGGGGTGTGAATAGCACTTTGGGTACAAATAGAAGATGTGGGGTGCAAATAACGATGGGTTACCCCTTATCAACCATGTGCCCCTTATCCATTTGAGGGGTGTCTTCATAGTAATTTTCACGAGCGCAAAAACCACTTTTCGAGCCAATTTCGCCGCAGAAGCTTATTTCTCCAAAAACACCTACAAAGACATAAAATACCAAAATAAGCGCAAAATCGAGTACTAACATTACATAGAATTGAGACTAAAATAAACACATAAATGCGTCCATCAGTCATCATTACTATGGTATTCATGCCTAAGTACTACTATGAGCGCGTGCAAGACATACCTGTGGCTAGGATTCACACCAACATGTTCTACAAGGTCATAAAAAGGTACGCCTACAACTAGGGTTTTCACCAACACAAGAAAACAAAAGGGAAGCAAGACAAAGAAGAAGTACTTGAAGACGTACCTAATCCGCTCGTCCGCTTCTCCGCTACCAAGCGAACCAAAAAAAAAAAAAAAAAGAGAGAATAATGAAGACGTGAATCAAAGGGAGAGGCCGGCAATCCTTTTATAGGTGTGATACTTGGGAGTTTGAAAAAGGAGAGGATCTCCAATTTTGAGCCAAGGAAGGAAAAGAGGACACCGGTCCCGCAAAGACCAATTTCCACGTCCAAGACCACTCACGCCATATCGCGGCCCCACCACCCATGTATGCCATACCTTACCACGGCCCCAACCAAGCCCTCGCTCCATCACCGCGGCCCCACCACGCCTAGCAGTCCTTGCACGTTCCACCATGCCATTGCCGTGGCCCCCCTGCCAAGCCATTCGTTCCATTTCCGCGGCCCCACCACGCCTAGCCGTCCTTGCACGTTCTACCATGCCATTGTCACGCCCCCCCTGCCAAGCCATTCGCTCCATTGCCGCGGCCCCACCACGCCTAGCCATCCATGTACGTCTCGTCTTGCCAAGGCCACACTATGCCAAGCCGCCTGCTCCACTGTCGCGACCCTATCATCCACGCGCGTTTGCCTCACCAAGACCACGCCACCTCTTGGCCCCTCGAGCCAAGCCGTCCACTTGCGTCGCCTTCCAAGACCGTGCCCCCTTCCCTTGGAGATGTACGACCAGACCAAGCCGGTAACTTTCATCTCACCACTCCACGGATGCATTCCAAGATACAACTTACGCAGGGGCCGCCAACACGGGAATCCAAAACTCTCTTTACCACTCAAAAGGTTAGTCGGATTCTCCTGACCATCTCTGCAATGATTTACACCTCGATTTCGTCCTTGTCTGTCACCATCATATACTTACCTCGCAACAAGGCACCTGTTCCGAGCTAAGCAGGGGACTTAATGTTGATGGTGGTTTTTAGCTTAGGGTTAAAATCGTAAAAGATTAAACCCTAGCAGACAGTGATGTCACAAAATTTAAAGTAACAAGCATTTACTAGGCACATTTACTGAAACCTTTAATGTGTCCCTAAATATTTACCGGGGTATCTTTTTCAAATTAGGGTTACGACAAGCGAAACCCTAATTCCCACGAGTGCCAATGGCAAATCATGCCAGCCACACCGACCGCGCCAAAGCATGCCAACCATGCTAGCCGCACCTCTGTGCCAACGGCAAATCACGCCAGCCACACCGACCATGCCAAAGCATGCCAACCATGCTAGCCGCACTTCGTGCCAATGGAAAATCATGCCACCCACACCGGCGCGCCAAAGCATGCCAACCATGCTAGCCGCACCTCGTGCCAATGGAAAATCATGCCAGCCACACCGACTGTGCCAAAGCATGCCAATCATGCTAGCCGCACCTTTGTGCCAATGGCAAATCATGCCAGCCACACCGACCACGCCAAAGCATGCCAACCATGCTAGCCACACCTCTGTGACAAAGGCAAATCATGCTAGCCACACCGATCGCGCCAAAGCTTGCCAACCATGCTAGACACACCTCTGTGCCAATGGCAAATCATGCCAGCCACACCGACTACGCCAAATCATGCCAACCATGCTAGACGCACCTCTGTGCCAATGGAAAATCATGCCATCCACACCGACCGCGCCAAAGCATGCCAGCCATGCTAGCCGCACCTCTGTTCCAATGGCAAATCATGCCAGCCACACCGACCGCGCCAAAGTATGCTAGCCATGCTAACTGCACCTCTGTGCCAACGGAAAATCATGCCAGCCACACCTACTGTGCCATGCCAAACGCACCTCGCCATGGCCTCATGCCGCGCCACCATACTGGCCTTCACTACGCGGCTATCAAAACGAAGGCGTGCAAAAATCAACGGCTGCCTTTCAATCTCAGGAGAAAATTCTGGCCGTCTAAGGTTACCAAACGACCCTTGCCCCCAAAACCCTAGCTTGGTCACGCACCTAGCCCAAGCTAGTCACGCCATGCGCCTATGGCAAACCCATGGCCCCACATGCCAAGCCAAAACCTCACCTAGCCCAAGCTAGCCACGCCATGCGCCTATGGCAAACCCTTGGCCCCACATGCGAAGCCAAAACCGCACCTAGCCCAAGCTAGCCACGCCATGCGCCTATGGCAAACTCTTGGCCCCACATGCCAAGACAAAACCCCACCTAGCCCAAGCTAGCCACGCCATGCGCCTATGGCAAACCCTTGGCCCCACATTCCAAGCCAAAACCGCATCTAGCCCAAGCTAGTCACGCCATGCGCCTATACCAAACCCTTGTCCCCACATGCGTAGCCAAAACCGCACCTAGCCCAAGCTAGTGACGCCATGCGCCTATGGAAAAACCCTTGGCCCCACATGTCAGGCCAAACCAAACCTAGCCAAGCTATCCGCGTCATGCCAAACGCACTTTGCCTTGTCCCTAGCCATGCTAGTCACATCATGCCAAGCCAAACGTCCTTGCCTTGGCCATAGCTACATCATAAGCCCATGGAAAACCCTTGGCCCTACATGCCAAGCCAAACCAAACCTAGCCAAGCTAGTCGCGCCATGCCAAACGCACTTTGCCTTGGCCCTAGCCATGCTAGTCACATCATGCCAAGCCAAACGCCCTTGCCTTGGCCCTAACCATGCCATACGCCCATGGAAAACCCTTGGCCCTACATGCCAAGCCAAAGAAAACCTAGCCAAGCTAGCCGCGCCATGCCAAACGCACTTTGCCTTGGCCCTAGCCATGCTAGTCACATCATGCCAAGCCAAACGCCCTTACTTGGCCCTAGCCACGCCATACGCCCATGGAAAACCCTTGGACCTACATGCCAAGCCAAACCAAACCTAGCCAAGCTAGCCGCGCCATGCCAAACAAACTTTGCATTGGCCCTAGCCATGTTAGTCACATCATGCCAAGCCAAATGCCCTTGCCTTGGCCCTAGACACGCCATACGCCCATGGCAAACCCTTGGCCCCACATGCCAAGCCTAACCACACCCTAGCCGTGCCACCCTGTTGGCCTTCCTTACGCGGCCACCAAAACAAAGGCGTGCAACAATCAACGGTTGCGCTTCAAACCCAGGAGCAAATCCTAGCCATCCAAGGTTACCGGATGACACATGGTAACCTTTGGCCCGAAAACCTAAGTTTGGCCACGCCAAACCTTTCCATGCCAACCTAGCCGCGGCACCACGTTGGCCCTCGCTATGCGGCTACCAAAACGAAGGCGTGCAACGATCAACGGTTGCCCCTCCTCTCAAGATGCAAAATCTCGACCGTCGAAGGTCACCCGGCTGGCAAGTTTCCCGAGCTTAACGTGCCAAGCCACAACAACGTGCTACATGTTTTCCAAAACATTCGAGACATCAACGCAAACTGGGGGATCCTTTTTGGGTATTGGTTTGGAAGTCTACAGCGTGCGGCGTACCATACGCCCGTCATAAGGAACTGTCATAAGGGTGAGGCGGTTAGTAAATATGGGAAGTTATGTGTGAAACGTTTATGGGACATAAATCACATGCGTTAACAACTTTATGGGACATCAATTCCATAACGTTAGCAGTTTCATGAAAACCAGTTTCATGCGTTAACCACATTATGGAACTGTTGATGGTGGTTTTTAGACAAAGGGTAAAATCGTAAAACCCCAAATAACCTAATGTCACCAGTGACACATTTATTAGAACATTTAATGCATGTAGTCAGTAATTAATATGGGGTATTTTTTCAAATTAGGGTTACAACGAACTAAACCCTAATTCCCCTCCGTGCCAATGGCAAATCATGCAGCCCACACCTAGCTCAAGCTAGCCGCATCTCTATGCCAATGGCAAATCATGCCACCATACCAAACGCGCCAAGCATGCCAACCATGCTAGCCGCACCTCCGTGCCAATGGCAAATCATGCCACGACCACACCTAGCTCAAGCTATCCGCATCTCTATGCCAATGGAAAATCATGCGCCATACCAAACGCGTTTAAGCATGCCAACCATGCTAGCCGCACCACCGTGCCAATGGCAAATCATGCCAGCCACACCTAGCTCAAGCTATCCGTATCTCTATGCCAATGGCGAATCATGCCAGCCATACCAAACGCGCCGAAGCATGCCAACCATGCTAGCCGCACCTCCGTGCCAATGACAAATCATGCCACCCACACCTAGCTCAAGCTAGACGCATCTCTATGACGATGGAAAATCATGCCGACCATACCAAACGCGACAAAGCATGCCAACCATGCTAGCGCACCTCCGTGCCAATGGTAAATCATGCCGCCCACACTTAACCCGAGCTAGCTGCGCCATGCCAAACACACTCGCCTTGGCCCTAGCTACACCGGGTCACGCCACGCCAAGCCAAACACCCTTACCTTGGCCCTAGCCGCGCCATGCCAAAGTAGCAGGTCCGCACCTAGGCTTGCAAACCATGAAACCTAGGCCAAATTTCCCACGCATGCCATTGGCACATGCCAACACGCCGCCGGTAGCTTTTCCTACCAATGCGCGACCCCTATTGGCAGAGCATGCCATTGGCACATGCCAACACGCCGCCGGGTAGCTTTTCCTACCAAGGCGTGAGCCAAGTGCCACGCATGCCATTGGCACATGCCAACACGCTCGCTGGTAGCTTTTCCTACCAAGGCGCGACCAGCATTGGCCGCGCATGCCATTGGCACATGCCAACACGCTCTCGGGTAGCTTTTTCACTGTGGCGTGGCCCTAATGGCCGCGCATGCCATTGGCACATGCCAACATGCGTCATCGGTAGCCTTTCTTACCAAACCGTGGCCCTAATGTCCGAGCATGCCATTGGCACATGCCAACATGCGTCACTGGTAGCCTTTCTTACCAAACCGTGGCCCTAATGGCCGAGCATGCCATTGCCACATGCCAACACGCTCGCTGGTAGCTTTTCTCACCAGGGCGTGGCCCTAATGGCCAAGCATGCCGTCGGCACATGCCAACATGCGTCACTGGTAGCTTTTCTTACCAGGCCGTGACCCTATTGGCCACGCATGCCATTGGCACATGCCAACACGCTCGCTGGTAGCTTTTATTACCTAGCCGTGGCCCTAATACACGCTGGTAGTCACTTACACTCAACGTACAACCTACCACCAAGGCATTCCACACATGCCATTGGCACATGCCACACACGCCGCTAGCAGCTATGGCATTGCCACTTGCGCTCGAGGTGTAACTCGCAAAAAAGGCATTCCGCACATGCCATTGGCACATGCCACATGCGCCCCTAGCAGCACCACTTGCACTCAAGATGCAACCAACACTCGAGACATCAACACAAACTGGGGGATGCTTTCCAGGGTCTTGGTTTGGCGGTCACAGCATGCACGTACACTACGCTCACATTAAGAAAGCGTGAATAGGAATAAAGCGGTCAAATAAAAGAGGAAATAATGGTGAAAACGTTTTCACCCATTAACACCATGCGGTTATCACCTCCTCCCATTATTTCACCCTTTACTCTCTTCCTTAACGAGGCTGTGGTACGTTTCAATCTCGACTTGTGTAAATAGGTCTTACCTATTTCCACCAGACAACAAGTCTCGTCGTGAGAAAATACAACACTCTTAAAAGGCAACTTTGCAAGCCCTCCAAAAGCTTTCATCTCTTGCAAGCTTCCAAGCTTTCACTTTCGATACAAGTCGAGACACTACTCTCCCGAATTATTCCGGTCTCAACACCTTTCTTTGCTTCCCTCCCCAAATCAACCCTTCTCCTCCACTTTGTGACCGAAGAAAGTCCGGAACGGCCATTTCTTGGTTTAGGCCGGACTTGTACAGATTGATCTCTCGAATCTATAAAGTGCTCACAAGCACATTTGTTTAGGTTTGGACCAAGCTCACCACCTACCGAATTTACCGAAATCGTAAACGATTTTTACCCATAAACAATTGGCGACCACAGCGGGAGGATTGATCTTTCGGTTACAATATCAAATTCTAGCTTCCGTCCTCAAATTTCGCGCAAGCATGGTCGACTATCAGGAGATCTCCACAAACATTGATATCGCTCAAGGTCATGATAGCTCCTCAATTTCTGGAAGCAATACGACCAATGAAGAGGTCCCAAGACTGGTTGACCTGATGCGTGCTCAGGAGATCCACGCCAAAAACATAGACCTAATGAAGGATGCGATTAACAGCATACTCGACTTCCTCGTCAATCTAACGTCGGAGCTAAGTGATTCATGCTCCCCAGGAGATCAAGAGCAGGGGACTAACATCCCGAATGAGCATTCTCAAATCAATGGTTTCGTCACCGACTGGAAGCCCGGACCAGAGGCGACCATGTTGGTAGAAAACTTATGTGAATTGCTCGCACCTCTCCAAGGACCACTGAACAAAAACATTCTCTCGCTATCAACCGAATTGCACCGAACGCATCACTAGTTCCTCGCACCCACGGGGACTCCAAGGATCCGGAAGATCCGCCAACAATATTGTTTTCACCGATGACGACATGATGGTAGAAGACGGTCACAACCGGGCCTTGCATGTTACGGCTCTCGTCAGGAACATAGAGTTTCGAAGAGCGCTCATTGACATGGGTGCATCTTCCAATGTCATCACTCTCAAGACACTTAAAGCTGCCAGGGTGCGACCGTCCACTACGATGACAGATTTCGAAGGCAACCAAACTAGCACATACGGCTACATCAACTTGGAACTGGCAGTAGGGCCAATTCAATCAAGCGTGAAGTTTGAAGTGATTGAAAAAGAACCAGACTACCACATGATACTGGGAGGCCGTGGCTGCACAATCTCAAAATCGTTCCTTCAACATACCACCAATGCCTGAAAACAGTACTGAACGGAGAAGTTGTCCGCATCCCCGCGTCACTGTCCCCCTATGCACCAGTCTACTGCATAGAAGCACATAGACCGAAGGAGGGTTCAAAAGGCGTGGCGACCAAGATTCACAGTTTTCTACTACCAAAATGGACATCGCTCAGAGATAGCGACAAACTGGAGATACCCCGCAGAGGATACCACCCTCCCACCATCTCCTCAGAAGGAAGACCCGCCGGTCTCCCGCCACCGGGCGTAACCCGTGCCCGCATCAAGAGAGAGTGCACCCTTACCGCAGGACGAAGCAAAAAGGGAAAACTCACACATTATCACCGCTGTTAGCAATTAGCGAGTGGAGACCATGACCCGGTCTCTCCGCCCGAAAGAATATTTTCACAATAACTGTGGGAGGAAGTTCCGTACGCCCCTCGAAGTCGCAAGACGGGACCGACTTAACCACCGACGAACTCGAAAACTGTCAATATAGGGAATGAGGAATTTCCGCGACCCACCCATACCGATCGGCCGACTCTACATCCTGCGGAATGCTCAAAGCTAGTCGACCTACTCAAAGAATACCAGGACGTTTTCGCATGGACTTACGAAGAAATGCCTGGCTTGGATGGAAAACTAGTTACCCACCATCTTCACGTGATACCCGGATCCAAACCAGTCAAGCAGCCTCCAAGACAATTCAGACACGACGTAGAAGAACAAATCAAGGCGGAGGTCCAGAAATTATTAGCCGCTGGTTTTGTCAAACCTATTCACCATCCCACTTGGTTGGCCAACATCGTTCCCGTTAAAAAGAAGAATGGTCAGATCAGATGTTGTGTCGATTTCAGAGATCTGAACAAGTGCTGCCCTAAAGACGATTTCCCGCTCCCTAACATCGACATGCTGGTAGACGCTACCAGTGGACATGGTATGTTCTCTTTCATGGATGGATATAGCGGCTACAACTAGATAAAGATGTATGAGAACGACGCGAGTAAGACTGCTTTCCGAACCCCTCTTGGAAACTTCTATTACACCGTAATGCCTTTCGGTCTGAAGAACGTTGGCGCTACTTACCAACGCGCCATGACTACCATCTTCCACGATATGATGCACAAGCAAGTTGAAGATTATGTAGATGATGTGGTGGTTAAATCGAAGACTCGAGCGGATCATCCAGAAACGCTGCGACAAGTGTTCGAAAGATGCCGCGAATACAAGTTGAAGATGAATCCTTTGAAATGCGCCTTTGGTGTCTCTTCGGGGATATTCTTGGGATTCCAAGTAACGGCCGCAGGGATAAAAGTTGATCCAGTCAAAACGCAAGCTATCCTCACGATGCCACCACCACGAACTGTAAAGGATCTCCAGAGTTTGATGGGCAAGGTAAACTACATTCGTCGCTTCATACTAGGGCTGGCACAGCTCACTACTACGTTCACCCCTCTGCTGAAAAAAGGAGCGAACTTCACATGGACTGCGTCTCAGCAAAAAGCGTACCAGAAGATCCAGCAAATACTGTCCTCCCTAACCATCATGAAGCCTCCTATGCGAGGGAAACCACTATGTCTTTACACGCCTTTAGCGACACGCCATCGGAGCTCTCCTCGCCCAAGAGGACGACAAAGGAATGTAATATCCCATATACTACTTCGCCGAACGTTGAGAGACGCCGAACTCGATACCCCAAGGCGGAAAAGGCGTTTTCAGCACTAATTTATTCCATCCGTAAGTTCGAGACACTACCTCCTCTCCAACAAAGTGGTGTTAGTATCCAAATCAGACCCTGTAAAGTTTCTCCTCTCGAAAACCTGCCCCGATAGGAGGCGGCTAAATGGCTCCTACATCGTCGAGTTCGACATAACATGCGTTTCCCCAAGGGCCATAAAAGGACAGTCGTTGTAGACATTAGCAAAGCATTCCTGTGAGAAAACACCGCAGAGTTACGAGAAGATCTCCGGAGACCTTCCAAGATATCTTCTTAGTCAAAGAAGAAACATGGTGCTGTTCTTCGACGGCTCTTCCACCACCAAGACTAATAGGAGGAGCGGGTGTTGTACTAGTATCTCCGCCGGAGAAGTCTTCGCACTCTTTCAAGCTAGACTTTCCATGCACCAATAACTCAGCTGAATACGAAGCCTTCCTCATTGGACTATCACTAGCTAAACAAGTCGGGGCCACGCGTTTAGAGATAAGAGGAGATTCTAAATTACTCATCAACCAGGTAAACGGGATTTATGCATTGAAAGAATCGACGCCGGCACCATACAGGCCGAAGCACAAAAACTACTAAATTATTTCGCCGAAGCAACCATCACACATGTCGGCCCGCAGCAAGAACAAGCATGCCGACTGCTTAGCTACGATATCATCAAAGCTACAGTTCGAAGGAGCTGAGGAAACCCTGACAGTAAAACGGCGAACCATAGCTTCAACGTAGCTTTCACAACCTGAGAAAGCCGAAGACGATGACTAGAGAACTCCTATCATTCAAGAACTCAACAACTCACTTTTCCAAGGGAAGGTCGACCTCAAAACTATACGGAATTTCTTTATGCTTCAAGGTGTCCTGTATCATCGAAATCCAGACAGCTCTCTGTCAAGGTGTCTCGGAAAAGAGGAAGCACAACAACGACTTGAACATGTTCATACCGAAGTCTGTGGAATAACATCAGTAGTAACCCTCTACCGTTGTTTACAACGACTTGGATACTATTGGCCAGAGATGGAAACCCAATCCCGATTACTCCAGAAGGCGTGCCCCAATTGCTGTGCGCCCCATGTCGACGTAAGTCCTCAACATCAGTCACACTGGGATCGGCGGGAGCCGACATCGGTTTCCTTCGCGACGGAATTCTTCCTACTAGCAAAGAGGATGCGTCCAAGATAAAGCAAAAGTCCAAAAGATTCGTGTTCCATGATGGGGTTTTATATCGCAAGAGTTTCGGAGGAAGTCCATCATGCGGTGTTTGAGCGGTACAGAGTAAATCCCAGCTTATGTTAAGATAAATGCATGAAGGCGAACACCAAGGGAAATGTAAACTATTCCTGCAGATACACGAGAGGTACTACTGGCCGACCATGGAAGACGACGGCTACATTCGTTCCGTAAATGCCTAGAATGCCAGATTCACGGAAACCTCATCCACGCGCTCTAACACCCTTGCACGCGATAAGTAGCCCGTGGCCCTTTTATAGCTGGGGACTCGACATCATCGGGAAGATCAACCCACCATTCTCAAAACAGCATGAGTACATAATAACCAGCGACCGAGTACTTTACCAAGTGGGTTGAAGCTGTCCCGCCTCGAAAGGAACCACTTTGGAGCCACAATCGCGGCATTCGTCAAGGAACACATCATCTGCCGTTTTGGCGTACCTAAACACGTCATCACCGATAACGGAACGCCTTTTGCTAACAAGCAAGTACAGGAACTACTTGAGAGCCGAACAGTACACGACAATCCAAGAATCTGGCACGAGCAATTGCCAATGGCTCTCAGGCGTACGAACATCTCCTAGAAGCTCCACCGGCATGTCTCCTACTCCCTCGTCCTACGCATGCACGCGATCCTCCCCAGAATCAACATCCCGTCCGCGAGTTGCGACAAAGCGGACCCTGGAATGAAGCCGAATCACTCAATGCCGTAATTGCGAAACTAGATACTATGGACTCCGTAAGATCCTGCAGAGGAACATGCACAAGCATACGTAAACAGGGTTTCCGTAGCGTACAACAACCATGTAAAACCTGTGGTTTTCAAGGAAGGAGATCTGGTGCTAAAAAACCGCCAAACACATCCAGCAAGATGCATCGGCACCGAAGTTTTCTCCAAAATGGGAAGGGCCGTACATAATCACTAAAGCGTATAACGGTGGTTACTACAAGATTATCAAAGAAGATGGGGAAAGCTGAGGCGGTCATCAACTAAAGTGGCTTAAGGCATACTACGCCTAATCACTTCCCTGCAACATGCTACATCAAAAGTGTGAACATCCGTGCGCCCTCTCTGCTTTTACTTTCTTTCTTGCCAATTATCGAATTTCAATACGATCCAACATATTAATAGAATTTCTTTATTTCTTCAAAAAAAAAGGGGGAGGAGCCTCTAAATCTCATGATGCAAATCAGAAAAGCCCATCTAGTAAATTATAATCCCTACAAAATATCATCTTCAATCGACCATGATATCTTTCAGTCCTACTCTTCAAGTCTCGAGTTAACTCTTCAATCCTCCGAGACTCTGTGGCCAAAGCTTCCTCCTCTTCCAAGCATGGCTTTGTGGCGTGGGAATCACACCATCAAGAATACCAGCTCCGTCGACCTTCACAATATTGAGACGATGCCGCAACCACCGGTATTAAACTCCAAGGATTCACAGGTGGACACCATATTCTCCCACCTTTGAATGGTCGACTCAGCGAAGACGGATGGACACATTCTCCATTTCAAGCAATCATTGGCAAAAGACAAGCTCACTACGGAAACCAAGGCGGATGAACAAACACTTCACTACGCTCCCGGTAGAGATATGGCCGTATGTCTTCCATATCCTCGTATAAAGGACCATGAATTCTTTCCGCACCAGGAAACCGCCAACATTCCGATAATTGAGGAGAGACACCTCATACGAGTCCCAAACGACAAACCCGCATAAGGGTATTCATGACAAGAGAGCCCTAAATTAGCGTCCTCCAAGTCTCAGCAGTCAACAAGGTCGGATTTGAAGAAAGGGGAAACGACTCAGGTCATCCTCGTCGATAACAAAGTGACGCATGCTCCAACGGGATATCTCTCGCACAAAAGGAAAATTTTCTATTTATCCAACAAGCGTAAAGTGTACGTCAGTCCACCAAAGAAGAAGAAAACATACTAAGGTATGATTTTCTTAACCCGAATAACCTTTGTTGGGATGCTCATGCAAGAGTCGACCTGCGCCTTCACCGGAGAACCTGTTTGGTTAGAAGATGATTCGAATCTGCGTGACATGACAAAGAGAGAAACTCAACAAGAAGAACCTTTTCTCAAACGAGGGAGATGATGCGGTTGCGTTGGGTTTGAATACGTAACCTTAAAAAGGAAAGGAAGCAATGAGGGACATAACGCTTCCGCATTTTTTGGCATGGACGATCCCCCTGATTGAAGCCGCGCGTGAAGGAAGGCAAAATAAGGAAACTTTGCTATCGATAGAAACACCTACTCCCTCCTTGTTCACACCGATCCCATCAAGTCACGCCAGCTAGCACGCTCAGCTTTCCCACCTTGCGCCGGTCCCACCAGCTAGCGCGCTCAGTTTCCCAACTCACGCCAACTTCTCAATGACCGCCCAAGTCCCGCCAGCAAGCACGCACAGCTTCCCTACCTTGCGCCGGTCCCACCAGCTAGCACGCTCAGCTTCCCCACCTTGCGCCGGTCCCACCAGCTAGCGCGCTCAGTTTCCCAACTTACGCCAACTTTGCAATGACCGCCCAAGTCCCGCCAAAGAACACGCGCAGCCTTTCCTACCTTGTAGGTCCTACCCGCCTAGCACGCTCGCTTCTAACTCGCGCCAACTTCTCAATGCCGCCCGCCTTTCCTGTCTCTCACGACGCTAACTTCCCAATTTGCGACCCTCCCGATTTGCGCAAACCGCAGAGGCAAGGATTCCAAATCCTATTTATAAAAAGTTCGACGAGCCTCCTCAATTCTCTTTACAGATTTTGTCAGCCGATAGTTTGTCACCATCTTATGCTTACCCCGCAACAAAGCTCCTGCTCCGAGCTAGTTAGGGACATAATGTCGATGGTGGTTTTTAGACAAAGGGTAAAAATCGTAAAACCCCAAATAACCTAATGTCACCAAATGACACATTTATTGGAACATTTAATGCATGTAGTCAGTAATTAATAGGGGGTAATTTTTCAAATTAGGGTTACAACGAACGAAACCCTAATTCCCCTCCCTGCCAATGGCAAATCATGCCAGTAACACCTAGCTCAAGCTAGCCGCATCTCTATGCCAATGGCAAATCATGCCAGCCATACCAAACGCGCCGAAGCATGCTAACCATGCTAGCCGCACCTCCTATGCCAATGGCAAATCATGCCGCCCACACCTAGCTCAAGCTAGTCGCATCTCTATGCCAATGGCAAATCATGCCAGCCATACCAAACGCGCCGAAGCATGCCAACCATGCTAGCCGCACCTCCGTGCCAATGGCAAATCATGCCGACCACACCTAGCTCAAGCTAGCCGCATCTCTATGCCAATGGCGAATCATGTCACCCATACCAAACGCGCCAAGCATGCCAACCATGCTAGCCGCACCTCCGTGCCAATGGCAAATCATGCCAGCCACACGTAGCTCAAGCTAGCCGCATCTCTATGCCGATGGCAAATCATGCCAGCCATACCAAACGCGCCGAAGCATGCCAACCATGCTAGCCGCATGTTTCACCCATAAACACCTTGCGGTTACCACCTCCTCCCATTATTTCACCTTTACTCTCTTCCTTCATGAGGCAGGATACGTTTCAATCTCGACTTGTATAAATAGGTTTTACCTATTTCCACCGGACAACAAGTCTCGGTAAGGAGAAAAATACTACACTCTCGGAAAAGGCAACTTTGCAAGCTCTCCAAAAGCTTTCACCTCTTGCAAGCTTCAGAAGCTTTCACTTTGTGATACAAGTCGAGACACTACTCTCCCGGAATTGTACAGGTCTTAACACCTTTCTTTGCTTCCCTCCCCAAATCAACCCTTCTCCTCCACTTTGTGACCAGAAGCAAGTCTGGAACGGCCATTTCTTGGTTTAGGCCGGACTTATGCAGATTGATCTCTCGAATCTATAAAGTGCTCACGTGCAGCACATTTGTTTAGGGTTTGAACCAGTTTCTCACTCACCTACCGAATTTACTGCAATCGGCAGAAACGATTTTTACCCATAAACAAATAGATCTGAAGATA
The DNA here is from genome assembly GCA_023531295.1 of Papaver armeniacum. Lineage (NCBI taxonomy): Eukaryota > Viridiplantae > Streptophyta > Magnoliopsida > Ranunculales > Papaveraceae > Papaver > Papaver armeniacum. Next base: position 135,543 of record JAJJWW010014152.1, read on the forward strand.
GAGCTACTACATCCAGACAGCAGCAGCAAACAAATTAAGTCACCCAAAAGTCTACAGAATCATCACCATCTTTCAAAACAGGGGAGGGGAACATTAGATAGAACTAGTTAACTTCAGCCTATAACACTCAAAGCTTAAATTCTTATCCGAATTATAAGTGTAGTTAATAGCAATACCCAATAGGTCTTACAGATTAGCGAGGCAAAAATCAACCCCACATGATTCTTACATATCTATTATAAGTGTAGTTAATAGCAATAGACAATGCAAATTTCGAGATATGTACCTTCGTAATGTTGAACTAAGATTGGAAAGGAGTGAGGATTTGAGTGTAAAAACAAACTAAACAAGCACGATATATTCAAATTTCACATGTGACTCACGACTTACAAAATTGGTTTCAAACAAAAACGTCTATCCTATTTATATACAAACTCGGTGACACTCCACACCCACATGATTATGGTCTCGAGTCCACGAGTATCCGGGATACATAAACCCTCACCAACACAATGCAAGTGATAAAAATAGTAAGCTTTAGCTTTAACATGTCAAGTAAGGTTGTTGTCGATCAACAAGGTATGATTTATCTACAGGTATCTCGTCGGGCAAGCCGTAACTCGCGAGATAATTGATAGGTGTGATAAACACCTAATTTCATATCTAGTATTGATGCTTTCTTTGCGAGTTTTCATGTAAATTATGTATCTTATGTGTGAATTTGAGTTTGTTAGGTACTTTGGAGTCGTTTGAAGCAAAAGAAGAAGAAACAAGGCAAAAGTGATGAATAGAAATCAAGAGATGAAATGGGTTTGAGAAGTAAGAGGAGGTCACGCTTTGGTGGAGGAATTCGAGAAGAGCAAAGGCATCATTCACGGGCGTGCGATGGGCCGGAAAGAGGCGAAGTTGTGCAACAAAGGAGATGAATAATGATTGTCGATTCGCATAATGAAATTGTTTCTGAAACAAGCAAAGATTAGTCGTTAGTTATCCAAAAAGCGACAAAGCCAAATGTTTCTGAGGTTGGCCCATATCAAATAAGTGGGTGTTAGAGTAAAACCAATGATTGACTTGCCCTAAATTTGAGAAGAGCAGAGGGAATTCTCCCATTCAATTTGTTATGCTCACACAGGAAATAAAGGCGGCTGTCCGAGACTCCTTCTCGAAATCGACAAGCACGGTGAGAAGGGTTTGATGAGGATTTTTGTAACCGGATGCGATTGGGTATGACCCGATATGGAGTAGTAATTTGGAGAGGTTGAGTTAAATCGTAAATCAAGATGGAGAAATAGTATAGTTTTTGTTGATTAAGGTATTCTTCTAAAAATTAAATTTAAGGGTTCGTGGTTGATTGATTCGAGTTAGTGGGTGTCATTTGAGAAGAAATAGATGTTGTTGAGATGAAATCAGCGAGTAAAATGATGGGGTTATACTTGGATTTGATTAGGGTTTGGAGGTTCTTGAGAGTTTGAGATGGATTCAAGTTTGAATCAAATCTTTTTGTGGTGATGGGTTTTTCTCCTAGGTTCGTAGGGTTATGTCGAGTTACGGGAAGTTGTAGGAGTTGGCTCGTAGTTGGAGCAAGCGAGAAGAGATCATTGGCTGGTGGTATTGAAATGTGTTGAAAGGGTTGGAATAGCTGGTGTCCAGTTTGTTGATCAGGGAAGTTGTTGAGAATGAGTTGTTGCTAATATTCTGGAGTTGGAGCAAGAACACGAGAAGTATCAAGAATCATGGTGCTTTTGAATGCCGAGTGTGGTATGACAATAGCTTGAGTTCAATTAGAGATGAACTGAAAGTGATTGAGTCATGTATGATTGATTGTGACCGAAGATGGCGAAGTAATGTGAAGCCGCACTATGAGTCCAGGATGAGGGTTAGCAAAAGTTTTCAAGGGCACAGGATGAACAAGGGACCAAGACTCCGATTTTGTGGGCTGTTTTAGGTTGAGATCTTCGAGGCGAAAAAGAGCTATATAAGGGAGGCGCAAAAACACCTACAGGGATCATCACATACCCAACTACAACATTTTGCCAAGTGTTGCCATGGAGATGGTATGAGTCAGAAACAAAGTTGGAATTGTCTTTGGCGGTGTTGTTGAAATGATGGTGCTAGTTTGATTGGCGACAGCAAAAGAGCCGGATGTGAAAGTACGAAGAAGTAAAGATGGCTTGCGGCGGGCTGAACTAAGTCAAGGCAGAGCTGGGTTTTAGTGTCTGCGGATCTTGGACGAATGGAGATGGAAATCGATTGCAAGTGTTTGGTGCACTGCAATGAGGAGTTACAAGTGCAGTGACAATGGCTCTGCAGTGTCGGAAGTTAGTGGTGATGCTGCTGCTGTCTGGAGTGGGATGAAATGGTACCATAGTGAATGAGCTGGTGATTTGAATGGAGCAATGACCACCGAGAAGGATTGAAATGGAGTAATGGTCTCATGTTTGAGATGAATTTGAGAGGTTTATGTGCCATGATCTGTGGCGCTTACATTTGCGGGTGGAAGAGATGCATTGAAGGCGAAATTATATGTATGCCTAGGTTTTGCAGTGGTGGTTGTGGTTATACGAGTTGAAGTTGTTCAAGTTATGGCTATGTCTTGGCGGTTTTGCGTGAAGTGCGAATTCTCGAACTGTTTATGGTGGTTTTTGGTTGAATGATGCAGAAATGAACCTGGTGGTACTGAGCTGCAACAGATAGAAACATCAGCTGGTAGTGTCGCTGGCATGGCATTGCAGCCATGAAGTTACAAGAATTGCAGCTGCAGTTGTGGAGACGAGAACAAAGTTAGGAAGTAAGAAGAATAGTGGTTTGAGCTGGCCGATGAAGGCCGGCACTAGTGGTTCTTGGCCTTAATTGGAGAATAGTCACAGAGCTGATGTGTAATTACGGGGTCTTGGTGGGTGGCTATGACTTGGTTGTTTGCATGCGGTGATAAGGGTATGTGCGGAGCGGTGAGTTGGTGAGTGTCGAGTACGGTGGTGTCGATTCTGCTGTTGGGTTTGAACGCAATGGCTAGGAAGTCTGTAATGCCGCAATGGTCAGTTGTTGATGTGAAGTGCAGCTGGAGTGGAGTTACGGAATAGCCATCTTGGGTCGGAAACCGCAGGAATGAACTTTGAAGTCAGCAAAAAACAAACAGTAAAAGCGAGCTAGAATGGTGAGCCGGTGAGCATAGTTCCGATAGCCGGATTTCGTAACTTGAAGCATGAATCGCAATATTTCAGTGAATCGCGAGGGGGTATGAGTCGGATACAAGAGTTGGCCGCCGGACATATGAGCTATGGGTCACGCTTTTGGGTGCGTTTCGCAAGATAAGAAATTGGGTTAGTTGGTTTTTTGTGAATGTTTGAACTGCAGAGAAGCAAAGTTGAGCTACTGGAAGTGTAGAACTGCTCGGGTGACGGGTTCGATGACAAAGGCGGCTCGAGATGCTTTTCCGACGCCGGATTCCGGCACGTATTCCGACGTAAACCCAGCTAGGTTCCGTGAGCATATTTTTTTTTAGACATATTTTCACATGGGTTTCTCATGGTCATGTTTCATGGGCTTGGTGGACTTTTTGGTGATGGACTTTGAAGACCTAATTTTGGAAAGTGGGAAGGCTATAAAAAGAAAGGGTTTCTATTCTTTTGATATACGTATTCTTCTTGGAGTTTTGCAGAGCTTGAGCTAGGGTTTGCTTTCATTTAATATTTTCATCTTCTTTACTTTATTTCCATTATTATTTGATGATGATGAACTCCAATATTATGAGTAACTAAAACTCTCTTTGATTAAGGGTGATTTGAGTCTCTAAATATAATCTATAATTGATGAAATAACTTGTTCTCTTGCATTTATTTATGTTATTGATTGATTTCTACCATGCTATTATTGTTTATGGATTATTTGTTGATTGTTTAAGTTCAAATTAAATAGTTGATTCATAATTCTATTGCTAGTTTAGATTTTCTTCGACTCTGCAAATTGTCTAGAGAAGATAAAACGCAAGTAAAAGAATATATAGGTATTGATGATGGACTTTGTTAAGTACTTATATGTAGAAATCAACACTAGTAGGTGATTCATGCTTTTGAGTTCATCACTAGGAGCAACCTTATCTCACAGAACTTAGAGCACTTGTTTAAGTCAAACCTAGTAAGCGTACCTCCAGGAAACTTGGCAAGTAGAACCAGTGATCGAGCGCTTCCGTATCCGGTGAGCTAGAAGATAATAACGGAATAGTTGAGCGAACTAATTATTCTAGGGTTGTTAGTAACATGATAATGTGAAGAATATAGCTATCTATCAATTTGGTTTGTATTAAAGTGGTCTAGATTGAACCTTTAATCAATTACATCTCATATTTGAATACATTTTACAATTTTCAAAGATTTCTACAACAAAATCATCTTTGCTTCAAGAGTATTTGCATAACAACTTGAACTTCATACCTCCCTGGGACGATCCTATTTACATTATACTACTTGCTAGTTAAAGAGAAGTAGAGAAATTTATTTTGTGAGATTGACACTCGTCAAAATTACAGGCGCCGGCTAAGGGAGGCGATGGCAAGTTTAGTTGTTATTTTTATTCTTAGTTGTTACTTTTGCTTTTATTTTCAATTTCTATCTACTTATTCAACCTATTAGAATCGATTTTCAGTGTACTAATTCTTTGGTGAATGCGTGGAGAGGGCGGACCAAGTCCAATTGGTATACGTCTTCGTTCGGGCACTTTACTTACATGATTTCATTCGAGCGAGTCAACACTCCACTTCCTCAAAGTTCTACGCCAAGTGAATTCTCGGACTCGGACGAAGAGGAAGACAACACGATGGGAGGTGGGCCACCGCTCCAAGAACACTCAAGGAGCTCCACTTCTCCAAACCTAGATCAGCAGCCTCTATGTATTCGAGCTGAATGGAAACATTGAGTTGAAACCACGGTGTTTAATCTTTGCTGCCCAAATTTAGAGGTTTAGCGGGAAGAAGATCACGAATCGCCACTTGCAACAATTCCATCATGTTGTGACTAGTATGAAGCAAGCAAGCGCAGATGCGAGATATGGCTATGATGACGACTTTTCCTTTCTCTCTTAGATCAGAGAGTGGTTCTTTGCTTACTACCGGAAGCATAACCACATGGAATGGGATGAAGAAATTGTTCTGAGAAGTATTTTCCAGCATCAAAAGCGGTGTGATTCAAGGAGATTTGTGGTATTAGGCAAGTATCGGGAGAGACTCTCCATGAGTATTGAGCGCCTTCAAGAAGCTTTTAGCTAGCTGCCCACACCACCAAATCAGCGATCAACTTGTGATTCAATATTTACGAGGGGTTTCTAATGATAGAAATTTGATCGATGCCGCAAGTGGTGGTGTGCACTTACCAACAAGACCATTGCGGAAGCTACAAGTTTGTTGGAGAATATGGCTGCGAACACTCAACAATTCTACACTCGAGATGAATCAGCAAGAAGGAAGGTGAATGAAGTTAGCAATTCTTCACACATGGAACAAAGGATGGGCAACATGGAGAGAATGATGACTCAAATAGGCTGCCATTTGTCATACCATCATCATATACCGAAGATGTTGAGCAAGCAAGTGCTATGTACCAAAATCGGAAAGGCCGAGGTAACGATCAAATGCTCCAACACATACAATCCAGTTGGCGTGATCATCCGAATTTCAGCTATGCAAACAAGCAAGTCTGCCAGAATCCTACTTTCAATCAACAAGGAGGATATCAATTCATGCAAAGACCACCACAAGAAACTCAAGGCACGAGTATAGATGACAAGTTGAATCATTCTCAACACAATGATGCAAGATAAGCAAAAGTCAGAATGGAGATGAAGGACATTCGAACACAAATGGGTCGATTAGCTAATGCCGCGAGCAAATTGGAGGCACAAGCTAGGGGAAAACTTCCTTCGCAACCAATAAATCACAAGGAGAATGCCAATGCTATTGAGTTAGAAGTGGGAAGCAAAGTAGAGAAACCGGAAACATCACCTGTCCCATGAACCCGAGTTGGAGAAAGAAGAGGGTGAAACGATCCAAAAGACGACCCAGGAATAAATTCTACCTCTAAAACTCATGTTTCTACTTATGTTACTTCTCGCCTTTTCAACGGTGTTTGCAAAGTCGAACAAGGAGACATTGTACCAAGAGTCTTTGGAAATCTTTAAGAAGATGAAGTGAACATTCCACTTTCGTCGAGGCGATAAGGCAAGTTCCACGTTGTCAAAGTTCTTGAAGGAATTGTGCACTAACAAGCACAAATTGACCGGTAACGAGGTAATGAGTGTGGGGGAGAATGCTTCGCATATCTTCAAAAGAAACTCCCACCTAAGTTGAAAGACCGTAGTTTCACCATACCATGTACTATTGGTAAAATCGGGTTTGAACGTGCTATGTTAGATCTAGGAGCATCCATTAATGTTATGCCTCGCCTCTCCGTTTATGAATCATTGAATCTTGGACCTCTTAAGAATACCCCAGATTGTTATACAACTTGTGATAGGGTCTAATTCTTACCGAAAGGGGTTATTGAAGATGTTTTTGGTGCAGGTTAATCAACTCATATTTCAAATGATTTACATGTTCTTGACATGATGGATGAAGATTCACCATCGTCTACTCCTCTTGTTGGGTAGACCATTCATGAGAACATAGAACAAAGATTGATGTTTTCAAGGCGCTTTAACTATGGAATTTGATGACGAAGTCATAAGTTTCAATATCTTTGAGGCTATGAGATATCCTAGTGATGTGCATTCTGTTTTTCAATTGATATTATTGATTCTAGCTCAACAGATTTTTTGAATTGAATGGTGAAGATGCTTTAGAAAACACCATAGTGGAAGGTTTAGGTTATGGAAAATACAAAGACATTGAAAGTGAATTGTCTATTTGTGATGAGCTTAAAAGAATTTCATTTTATCTCTTAACTCATTACGAGAAGTTCCACCAAAATATAATGTGTCTTATGTTGCTTTGCCGCACTAATGAGAAACTTTTGCGGCTGATTGTGCGAGGGCACACCTATTCTTGAGTTGAAATCCTGGGATCACCTTAAATACGTGTATTTAGGTGACAAGGAAGAGTTAATGGTGATCATTGCCAACAACCTACCAAGGTGCAAGAGGAGAAGCTTGTTCGAGTGTTAAGAGTACAAGTCTGCCATTGGATGGACCATTGCCGATATCAAAGGAATCGGTCCTTCCACATGTATGCACAGAATACTTCTTGAGGAGGGGCAAACCAACAAGAGAAGCTCAACGTCGCTTGAACCCTCCGATGATGGAAGTAGTCGAAAAGGAACTCAAGTTGCTGGAGGTAGGGGTGATCTATCCCATATCCCAAATAAAGAAATGGGTGAGCCCGTTCAAGTCGTTCCAAAGAAGTCGGAATTACGGTGGTGAAAAGCGAAGATAATGACTTGGTTCCAACTAGAATCCAGACGGTTGAGAGTGTGCATTGACTACGAAAGCTCAACTCTACCACCCGAAAGGACTATTTTCCCTTACCATTCATTGATCAAATGCTTGAAAGGTTGGCTAGACATGCTTATTATTGCTTTCTTTGATGGTTTTTCAGGTTATAACCGATTGTGATAGCTCCGAAGATCAAGAAAAGACAACGTTTACTTGCCCTTTTGGCACTTTTATGATAGACGTATGCCGTTTAGCTTTTGTAATGCACCAGTACTTTTCAACGTTGTATGGTAAGTATATTTTCGGGATTATGTGGAAAGCATCATAGAAGTGTTTATGGATGATTTCAGCGTGTATGGTGATTCTTTTGACAAATGCTTAGATAACCTCGACTTATTCTTAAACGATGCGTAGAAACTAATCTTGTGCTTAATTGGGAAAATGTCACTTTATGGTCAATCATGGTATTGTGCTAGGTCATGTTGTATCCTCTAAGGGTTAGAAGTTGACAAGGCTAAGATAGATTTGATTCGAACTTACAATACCCCACAAATGTGAGGGAGGTTCGCTCTTTTCTTGGTCATGCGAGGTTTTTATAGGAGATTCATCAAGGATTTCTCCAAGATTGCAATGCCCCTGTGTAGACTCTTGCAAAAAGATGTGGCCTTTGATTGTGACAAGGAATGCAAGGAAGCTCAACACCTTGAAAGAGTTGTTGACTACCGCACCAATCATCAAACCACCTGACCGGGAGCAAGCCATTTGAGTTGATGTGCGATGCAAGTGATTATGCCGTTGGAGCCGTGTTGGGACAGCGAGATGGCAAAGTTCCATATGCCATTTATTATGCTTCTAGAATTCTCAACAGAGCACAAATCAACTACTCAACTACTGAAAAAGGAGCTTTTGGCCATAGTGTTTGCACTAGAAAGTTTAGATCTTATTTAGTGGGTACAAAGGTGGTTGTTTTCTCCGTGTACTGCACTTCGATACTTGCTAACAAAGAAGGATGCTAAGCCAAGGCTCATAAGGTGGATTCTTCTTCTTCAAGAGTTCAACTTGCAAATCAAGGACAAGAAGGGCAGTGAGAATACGTAGCGGATCATTTAAACAGATTGGTTGTGTCCGAAGAAGCGATTCCTTTACATGATAGCTTCCTAGGATGAGCAACTCTTTATGCCAGGCATACAACTCCATGCAATCGACTATCGTTAACTTCTTGGTGACAGGACAAGTACCTAGTTCCATGTCTACATTCCAAAAACAAGCTCAAGAAGATTGCTAAGCAATATATATGGATGAACCTTATTTTGTGGAAGCATTGCTCCGATCAAATGATGCAGGCAGATTGAATCTGGGTTCCAATCAATTTTGAATTTTTGTCACTCATATGCTTGTAGGTGGCCATTTTCGGAGCCAAGAGGACAGCCCTCAAGGTTCTCGAAAGTGGTTTTTATTGGCCTACATTGTTTAAGGATGCATATCTATGTTGTAAGGCTTATGATAGGTGTCAAAGGACAGGCAACCTGGTGCTAGAAACCAAATGCCGCAAACACCAATTCTACATTGTTGAGATTTTTGATGTTTGGGGTATCGATTTTATGGGGCCTTTTGTGAATTCCAATGGGAAATTTTTTATACTTCTTGCTGTAGATTATGTTTCTAAGTGGGTGGAAGCTAAAGCCACCCCTACCAATGATTCTCATATTGTTTGTGAGTTTGTGAAGGAACATATCTTTTCTAGGTTTGGAACACCTCGAGTGGTGATTAGTGATGGAGGTTCGCACTTCCAAGAGATCCTTTCACGCTCTTTAAAGAAGTATAACATTTCTCAAAGTTGGCACACCGTATCATCCACAAACGAGTGGTCAAGCTAAAATTTCCAATCGGAGATTAAGTCCATCTTAGAAGACGGTGAATGTTACAAGGAAAGATTGGAGTTATAGACTCAATGACGCTTTGTGGGCGTATAGGACAGCTTATAAGACACCCATCGGTATGTCTCCTTTTAGGCTTGTCTATGGTAAACCTTGCCATCTTCTAGGTGGAACTTGAGCACAAAGCTTATTGGGCTATCAAGGTATGTAATATGGAATTAGATGCAGTGGTGAACATAGGAAACACCAATGAGTTAGAAGAGATACGAAATGATGCATATGAAAGTTCACGCATTTATAAAGAAAAGACCAAGGCTTTCCATGATAAAATGATTTCCGAAAGAATTTTGAAATAGGGCAGAGTACTTTTATTCCATTCTCGTCTTAAATTGTTTTGTAAACTTAGGTCCAGAGATGGGTTGACCATTTGTTGTTACTAATGTGTTTGCGCATGGTGCGGTTGGAGATAACTAGTCCCAAAACAGGGCTGATTTCCAAGGTTAACGGCCACGCTTGAAACCATACTATGAGCGGTTGTGACGGAGAATCGGGATATGATCACATTGAGTGATCCACTCCTCCTGGAGGAGTAATTGAGCCGGCCGGTCAGACGACGTTAAACCAAGCGCTAAGTGGGAGGCAACCCACCGGTTTTGTATCTTCCCTTTATCTTTTTTATTTTTAAGCATTTTATCTTATTTTCTTGTTTTTGCATATCATTTACGGAATTTCCCACCTTGAACCTTCTTTTGATGATTCAATTTTACATTGAGGACAATGTAAAGTTTAAGTGTGGGGAGCATTTATATGTTTGTATAGTTTGTTTTATGTGTTTTAGTTTTATGCCATATAAAAAAACAAAAAAAAAAAAAAAAAAAAAAAAAAATTTGTGCTTTTTGAACTCAAAATCTAGAAACTTGTGCCTTTAGGATGACACTATTAGTGGATGGAATCATTTTGAATGCAGGAGTTGAGGAACCCATTAATTAACAAGAAATTAACATATTTAGAATCACAAAAATAACATGATAGTCGTTACCATATCTCGGAATATCACTTATATCGCATTCTATTTTTTATTTTTCCATATTTATCTATTGTTCTTTAAGTGTTTTGGTGGGTCGCTAAACATCGATATACATATTACCGCTAGGATGAAATAGAGTGATTGAGTTGCTAGAAAAAAAAAAAAAAAAAAAGAAAAAAAAAAAAAAGAGACAGGCCAATTAGACCAAACGGAATAAGAATGACACTTGGGAATAACGATGTGTGAAACGTAGTC
>JAJJWW010014153.1:0-103374 GCA_023531295.1 Papaver armeniacum
GATAAATCATTCACATACAATTTTCATAACAATTTTTCACATCAAGATCTTCAAGATTCTAGTTCTTTGATCAGGGCTTTGCAATTTTATGGTTAGAAGAAGCGTCGTATCAATCCGATTACCCAGGAAGTCTTAAATCAAACAATGTCTTCCAGATCATCAACGTCGATAATAGTAATGGTAATTTTAGAAGCTTCCTTTCACCAACATTACTAACTTTGTTTCTCTTAAGTTAGATAATACAAATTTTTATTCTATGGTAGCGACCAATTTGAGTCTATCTTGATTACTCTTTGATTTGTATGGTCATGTTAATGGAGAAATTCCAATACACGAGGAAAATTATGATTAATGGTGTTCTTAGTTTAAATCAAAATGGGTTCATTGGAGAAAGATAGATCGATTTGTTGTTAGTTGTTTAAAAGCTACATTCACATCTACAATTACGGTGATGTTCTTGGTCTAGCTCATGACAAGAGAAATATGGGAATTTCTTGAGTCTTGTTTTCAAACTCAATATAGAGCAAGAAAGAATATCTTTGAGAGCACAATTGTTTGGAATCGGGAGAAATTTAAGCATTGTAATGTATTTCTGAAAATTAAGTCATAAGCGGATTCACTAGGCTGCTATTGGAGAGAGAAAGTTAGTAATTGATCTCATAATGCATGTTTTAAATGGTTTGGGTAGAGTATGATACTTTTGTTATCTCGGCTCAAAATAGGGATACTCCATACACTTTCGATGAATTGAAAGCAAGATTACTTACTCATGAGCAATGGTTGTTTGATCAAGATCGTGATACTACTGGAGTTTATGATAGTCAACATAATTCAAGCTTATATGCAAGAAATGGTAATTCAAATTCGGGGAATGGTTATAATGCTAATGGTGGTAAGAAGAAGAATGGTTTAAATTTTCCTTATGGAAGAGGAAATGGGAAGTAGAAGTGGACAGAATGGGAGTAGTTCTTCTAATGTTCAAGGAAGTTATAATCCGAGGAAATAGTTCTACATCAAATGGTGGATCTAGAAGGTTTGATTTATCCCAAGTTGATTGCCAAATCTGCGAGAAAGAAAGGACATTATGCAAGCGGTGTCATTTTCGATATTATCCTCCATCAAGTTGGTTTCGTTAGTGTTTTACGAGCCTTCACGGTCGGCAAATGGGAATATTTCTTCTACTACACCACAAGCTTTTCAAGTCAAAATACTAATTCCATTCATATTAATGATGATCCTTCAAGCTCAAATTTGTGGTACATCGGATGCAGTGCTTGACTCACATGGTAGTGATGCTTCATTGTTAGAATACTTCTTCTTACAAGGGCAAGGATTCGGTTAAAATTGTCAATGGTAAGTCATTACCAGTTTCTCTATTTGTGGTAATTCTTGTTTGCATACTTTAAATGCTAGTTTTCGATTCTGAGAATGTTCTCCATGTGCCTGAGATGAAATATAACTTATTGTCAGTGGGTCAATTTACATCAGATAACAAGTGTTATTTTAGGTTAGATCCTACATGATATGAAATAAGAGACTTGTCCACTGATGCACTCTTAGCAAAAGGTAGAATGGTTAACAATTTATATCATATTTCTTCTCAGAATTTTCATCATGCTTTTTCTGCATTACATGGTTCTCCAAAACTTTGGCACTGTAGACTAGGTCATCCTTCTGATAAAATTGTCAAACAACTTCATTCATCTAAACACATTGTTGTTACTTCTTCAAAATCCTCTCCATCTTTATGTCATTCTTGTCAAATTGCCAAAAGTAAAAGGTTACCTTTTCATTTATCTCTTTCTCATGGTCTTACTCCTCTCTCATTGATTCATTGTGATGAATGGGGACCCTCACCAGTTCCTTCTTTACAAGGTTATAAATACTACATCTTATTCATTGATGATTATAGTAGGTTTCATTGGATATATCCAATGGAACTGAAAACTGATGTTTTAAAGTGTTTTATCCATTTCAAAAAATTAACTGAAACTTTGTTTTCTACTAAGATACAATCTTTTCAAACAGATGGTGCTAGTGAACTTGTAAAAGGTGTTTTGGGTTCTTTTCTTACTTCAAATGGCATTAATATTAGGATTTCTTGTCCAAATACTCCTCAGCAAAATGGTCTTGCTGAGAGAAAGCATAGACACATAACTCAGATGGGAAATACTTTACTTTTAATTCTTTTTGTCCAAAACATTTTTGGTATGATGCTTTTTTAACTGCTACATATCTCATTAACAGAACCCCAACTCAAATTCTTCACAATAAATCTCCTTTTGAAGTTCTTCATTCTGTTTTACCTGATTATAGCTTTCTTAAGGTTTTTGGCACTGTTTGTTATCCTTTTTTGGGTTACTCAAGATCAGACGAACTTTCTCCTAAGTCAGTTAAGTGTGTGTTTTTAGGTTACAGTCCCTTACACAAAGGGTATAAGTGTTATGATCCAATTTCAAGAAAAATGCATATTTCAAGAAATGTAGTCTTTCAGAACAAGAATTTTATTATTCATCTGACTCTTATCCTTCTAGTTCTTCTTTATCTACAAGTCCTGCTATTTCTGATTTGTCTTCATCTCCTATCATTACTGATTTATCTTCTCCTCATGTTCCTGTTCCATCTGAACCAAAAACCTTTAAGAGTGCAATCAAGATTCCTCAGTGGCAAGTCTCAATGAAAGAGGAGCATACTGCTTTAAAGAACAATGATACTTGGGAATTAGTTAAACCAGAACCTCATATGAACATTTTAGGTTGCAAATGGGTATCTGAGAATTAAGCTTAAAAGGCGATGGAAAAGTTGATAGATTCAAGTCCAGTTAGTGGCTTTAGGTTATAATCAACAAGATGGTGTTGATTATGGAGAAACTTTTAGTCCTATAGTTAAATCTACTACGGTGAGAATTGTATTGGTTTTTTTGTTTCTCAAAGTGGAAAATAAAGCAGGTTGGATGTATCAAATGCATTTTACATGGATACTTAAATGAAGATGTTTACATGGCTCAACCACAAGGTTTTGTGGATCCTGAATTTCCTGATTTTGTTGTCACTTGAAGAAAAGTTTATATGGTCTCAAACAAGCACCAAGAGCTTGGTTTGAGAGGTTCAATAATTTTTTGGTTAAATTTGGTTTTACAAGATCAGTGTGTGATTACTCAATGTTCATATATACTTCTTCCTCTGAAATGATGATACTTCTTTTATATGTTGATGATATTATTTTGACTGGGAACTCTGATCTTGCTATGGATAAATTAGTTCAAGCATTAAGTGTTGAGTTTGCTATGAAACAATTAGGGGAACTAAGTTATTTTTTGGGTATTGAAGCTCACAGAAATGACAATTCTTTGGTTCTTACACAAAAGAAGTATACTTTAGAACTACTTACAAAGGCACATATGCTTGACTGCAAACCTTGTTCTACACCTGTAGTTAAGGAATCCAGAGCTTTTATTCATGATGGTACTTTATTGGAAAATGCAACTGAATATATGACAATTGTAGGTAGTCTTCAATATTTAACAAATACTAGACCAGATATTGCTTTTGGAGTGAACTATGTTTCTCAATTTATGCATGCACCAACTGATGTTCATTATCATTTAGTTAAAAGAATTTTGAGATATTTGAAGGGAACTATTGGAGTTGGAATTACTTTACACAAAAGTGATATCTCCACAGTAAGAGCATATACAGATTCTGATTGGGCTGGATGCCCAGATACAAGAAGGTCTACATCTGGTTATGCTATATTTTTGGGAAGTTCTCTAATTTCATGGTCTAGTAAGAAATAACCTACTGTTTCTAGGTCTTCTGCTGAAGCAGAATATAAGTGCTTATCTGTTACTGCATCTGAGTTGGAATGGCTGTCAAATGTGTTTAAGGAATTGCAGATTTCAGTTCAACTTCCAATGCAAATGTTCTGTGATAACACTTCAGCTATTTGCTTGGCTTCTAATCCTTTTTCATTCCGGGGGCCAAACATATAGAAGTTGAGTATCATGTAGTAAGGGATTTGGTTGATAAAGGTTTTGTGAAGATTCAACATGTTCCTTCGAAAGTCAGATTGCAGATTTATTCACAAAAGGGTTGTGCTCACCTACTTTTACTTCTTTACTTCAACTACTTTTGGGAGATACTTCAAGTGTTCACGTTGATGTATCACGAGTGTCAAAATTCTTCAAGTACATTTGAAGAAGAACTCTCCTCGACAATGGTTGCTTTGTTTTCTTGACTTGCTCTTACTTCTTCTGTTTTGTTTTAATTTCTCAGTTGTTGTTATTTTTCTTTAGAATTTGTCAAGTTGATTTCTGTGGTTCTCAGTATCAACTTGAGGGAAGTGATAGGTATAGTATTTAGTCAAGTCAAGTTGACCTTACAGACAGGTCAAGTCATGTAATGTTAAGACAAATAAATACTCTCAGACAGCCTGTATTGTTTTCATCAATTCATTGAATAACAAAATACTTTTCCCTGCTTCTTATCTTCTCTGATATTTCTCACATACTTGCATAGCACTTGGCGCAAGAAGAAGAGCATGTTTCTTGTGTAAAGTGTTAGTCGATTTATTTTTTCGTATGAGGGATTGCTATTTCTGCTCGGTTTCAACAAATCTTTTAGTGAATAATTGTTGCCCTCCCGCGCTTAACGGATTCGCTCCGGTAAGTTCAAATGATCGGTATAAGTCGAGGATTATCCACTTGCTCAGTACGTGAAAGTAAGAAAAAACCTCTATTAACAAGAGATTTCATGCGCGAATTTCGCATTCTTGGATAGTGAACTCGAACCTTATGTGTTTGATTAAGATTAGCATTAAAGGTTGAAGGATGGGTGTTACGTACCCAAACATTATTTCTGGAACCAGAGCAAGTTTTCGTAGAACAAGATCTTAATATTATCATCGCACGTGATGTTTCCACCCCTTCATGAAAAGGCTGAACGACGATGTTCTGAGTAGTTTGAACCTTGGTGACTGCATCGCCAATCCCCTCCTCTTTGAAATGACTCTTGTGACTTGTTGTGTGTGTGTGTTTAAAATGGCTCTTTCTCTCCCCTTACTCGGTGCAAAAGATGGTGCAAAGATATATACCCTAACGCTCCTCTAGAGTTGATTGAATCTCAGTCATAGATTCACTTCCTCAAGAAATTGTTGACGAAATTTCGATCATTGATGAAAATATGATTGTTGATGAAAAGACAGGGAAAAGACACTTTAACGTTTACGTAAGAAAAGAGCTATGTACAAATGTGTAAAGGAGAATACAGATAAAAATTGTGTACTTTCTGAGTTGTAATTGTATTTTGGTGTAGCTTACCTCCAACACCACATTGTTCATTTCATGTGATGGAGAAGATTGGTTGGGTTTTGGTTGGACTTGTAATTGTATTTTTGGTGTAGCTTTCCTCCAACACCACATTGTTCATTTCAAGTGGACGGAAGATTGATTGGGTTTTGGTTGGACGGAAGATTGGTTGGATTTTGGTATAGTCCAAGTTTGTAACGAATTAAGATTATAAATTCTAGGAAGGTAGGTGTAACCGGCTTGCAAGGTTAGAGTTGCCCAAGGCTTATAAACTGCAGGATCTTAAACTTCCCATACTATGTGGGACTAACCTCAACATGCCTCTTCTAGTGTAGCCTCGTTGTCATTGGATCTAACACGTGAGCTTAAACTTCTGATACTACGTGGGACTAACCTCAACAATCCCCTTCATGTGTAGCCTCGTTGTCGTGTTGTCGTTGGATCTAACACGTGAACATCAAATAGGGTGATGCGGGAGATCGAGGTGTGGACAAGCCCCTTCACGTGTAGCCTCGTTGTTGTTGGATCTAACATGTGAAACATTAAATCGGGCGATGCGGAATCGAGGTGTGGTTGTGAACATTAAATCGGGCGATGCGGTTGTGAAGTCTATGTGCCTAACTAACCTCAAAAACCGACTTGCAAGGTTAGGGTTGTCCAAGATTTATAAACTGCAGGATCTTAAACTACACATACTATATGGAACTAATCTCAACAATAGTGATCTAAAAAGTTGCTTCTTGAGTGTGCTAAAACAACAAGAACATATTATTTCAAGGTGCTCACTTCGCTTAGGCCTTCATAAGCGAAAAAGTTTTTCAAATTTGGGTTTAAGTGATAAATTTTTGATCATGCTTGTCTAAAGATATCTGCATCTGATTTGTTAGGTTTGGAGTTTGAATAGTAGCTAGATTACCATTGACCGTCCATTTTACCTTTAGAGACTAAACATGGACAAGGTTGATCTATAAATTCAATTTCAATCCACATAAGAATGGGATTAGGGCCCAACACCAGAACATGGCTAGTAGCCTATGTAGTCTTGTCGATTTAACTCCCATATGACTGGCCTACAGAATGTGATATTTATATACCCCAAAGCATACGTCGGGTCTTCAATGGAGTTGGGTGTAACCATATATTCAAGGGTTGTGTTCCTTGGTTATCCGGTGAAATGCTTTTTTGTCGCGCTAACTTCTAATGCTATATACGACGGGATATCGAATCCACCTTCCACCACAAAGCACTTGGATCAGATTGCAATGGCTATTTAGCTAAATCTATTACGTTAAAGAACCTTTTAATTACTAATGAAAATATTGAAGAAGAAAAAACATGACGGATCTAACGCTAACGTGGACAGAAAATAGCAGTCTTGACCAGTACGTGAGTTGGCCTTCAGCACCCATGGAAAGATCTAGCAGCACTAAAGGTGATCAATCCTCTCCTTTGCTGCATGCCCTCTCTGAGAGGGAATAATATCATATCTCGAGGGTACAGAATCCACAATGGATCTTGGTTAGCTACTTCTTTGTTGGAGACAATGATATATGTTTCTGGCACACTTCTCAAAGAAATATTTGTGGATTTGCGTGTTTTGGTACTTGGCTGTTGTCCAAGCCATATTATTCTACCTACCCTAGCTAATTTCTCCGTTAAATAGTGATTAATCAGCTTGTATAAGCAGAATTATTCCCTCTCTTCTCGGGTGGATTTTTGGCTCTTTTTTGGAGCTAATAAGCTGAAGAAAATCAAAACTAGCCTCGGAGACTTGACACAATATTCTAGCATGACATGGTGGGATCACATGATAAAACTCAAATCACATAATTTCAACTTTATTGATAATGGACGAGCAGGTAAATGTTCATCATATGTATTGTAATATGCATCTCGTTGACTTTTTTCCCAGGTGAAGTGGACATAATTCTTGATTTTACCTATTTCCCACCCCCACTTTCCCTAAATCCCATCCCAGCTATAAAAATCAGTTTTTTTTTAACTCATTTTCGATTGAGTAGACAAAACCCACTATTATTTCCATATTTAGCATGAACTTTCACGACCATTCCCCTAAATTTATAATGTTTGGAAATTGATTATCAAATCACCCTCTTAATCAGGTTTAAGATCAAATAGCAAAACTTATTTTCATATGAATCATATGTATGCATCGTATGATAGGGTAGACATCTAAAGAAAACGATAAATTTTTTAAATTATGGGCTACTGAATTTAATAAAAACCTAATTGTAATAGCGACTATCAGCAAAAACTATACGTTTTTATTGTTGTTTATCAATTTTATCTTATTTAAACACATCAAATCAAAAATCAAAGTCATCAAATCAAAAATCAAAGTCCCATAAAGGAAGAAAAAATTAATTACCTAAACTCCTGTTAACTACAATTCCCGTTTTTCTTATTTTCATACAATCCATTATCAGATCTTGTCCATGCACAACACGGGTGTGATGGCAATGATAGTTCGGGCTAGTAGCGGTAGATTACTAGTTTAGGATTATGTTTAAGATAGAGGAAGAAGGAAGACGAAAGTAGTTTTGGAGAAGATGGGAGTTTTCCATAGGGTAAGTATCGTTCACCCAACCTAGGAAGAGTTTAACAAAATCTGAATTACATAATTGGGATGGGATTTAGGGAAAATGAGGACGGGAAATAGGTAAAACCTTAATATATGCACGTTTTTGAAATTAGTTTATGCATGCGCCGATCAAAAACAAAATATAATGTATGCATGTTTAATTATTAGCTCCTAGAAATAAGTTTATCGGAACTCTTCTGTTGATTATTGAAGATTTAAATCTCTGGATAGCTAGTGTAGTTGTTGTTATGGGAAGTTTGGACTCGGAATCATTCCTGTTATCATCATGGTAATGAAAATAGTCACTCCCGATTATCCTTTGGCATTAAGTATCTTACAAAAACATGTTCGCGGGAAGAATGGAAAAGAAAAAAAGAAAAGAAAGAAAAAATGAAAATGATGGTAAAGTGGGTAAGCAAGTTACTTCCAACAATGAGTATGGGGTGACAGCAATGAGTAATAGATTAGGTCAATCCTCTGCATGCCTTCTCTGGGAGGGAATAACTTAATATTTGATTCATCCCTGCATACTGTACTGGCCTGTTGGGGTTGGGACCTTGTGTGTACTATATATATTTAGCTAGGAACAATAAATAAACCTCATTTGATTGGGGGCCAGACATTTTAATCGGGGCCATGATATTTTATTTCCACCCCAATTTTTTGAGGGGCGTATTAATCATATATTGAAAAGACTGTTTTACCCTTTACTAAACACAAATCTTAAAAATCAGTTAACACTAATTAAAACCCTTAATTTGGCCCCCAATTTCATATACCCTAAATCAGTTTCCTCTCCTCCCATTTCTCTTCATCTTCCTCTCCTCCCCTTCTCTTCTCCACCACCACCATTAACGACTCCGCCCGGATGTTTTTTTCTTCGACCAGATTCATCGTTTAATCGTCGATGTTAGAACGAGAATCGACGATTAACTTCTTCTTCAAACATGGCTCGTACAAAGCAGACCGCTCGAAAAGCACTCCAATTTCCCAATCTCGTTGACGCTGTTAAAGGAAAAGTTATCGAGGGATGAACTCCAAAACCCAAAAAATCGAAACCCAAAGAAGATATGGGTCCAATTAGAAGGTATGTGAACTTAAACCCACCTTTTATGCGTTTTTAGTTGTGTTTAGATTGCGAATTTGAGTCCAGTAACCGAAATTTTGCGGTTTTCGGTTAAAGGGTCGTTAGTATCGTAGTGGATACCCCTAACGACTTTTCATTTGCATGCATATTTTATGAAAAATCGTTAGTGTATTAGGTTGAAGATGACGACCTAGTCTCGCTACTCCAGACATTTTTTGCCCTAGAATAGAGTCGTTAATCTTTTATGTTGTAGATGACGACTCTTGTTTGCCGACCCTTATTTATTCCCTAACGACTCTAGGGAATAAATAAGATGGATGACGACTGTATTGCTGAAAACATCCAGGAGACTGTCAAATTTTCAACGTTAGAGTCGTTAATGGTTATGTATATATGGATGACGCATCGTATTCTTTGAAAACATCCGGAGACATCACATTTTTTATGGTTAGAGTCGTTAATGGTTATGTACATATGGATGACGGCATCAGTATTGCTTTGAAAAACCATCCGGGACGGCACATTTTTATGGTTAGTGTCGTTAATGTTTATGTATATATGGATGGCATTTGTATTCTTTGAAAAAAAACATCCAGAGACTGTCAAATTTTCAACGTTAGAGTCGTTAATGTTTATGTATATATGAATGACGACCTTTAGGCTTATAAACATACAGGAGACTAGCAAATTTTACAGTTAGGGTCGTTAAGTTGTATGTATATATGGATGACGACTCTGAAACATAATTCAAATTACCTATGAGGGTCGTTGGTGGTTTAATCCAACTAGGATAAAACGCATTGTATTCATTAAGCATTCTTCAAGATACAAATATCTGGGTAGAAGATACAACCATTATCAAAAAGTATGCTTCAAAATGCAATGCATAGTTGAGAATAAACATCTTCTCGCACGATTCATTTCCCAAGTCTAAGTAAACCGGGGTTGGGTCCATAGCATTCCAAATGTTCATTCCATACTCATCTTGGTTTTGTCCACTCCTTGGTGTACTCTCCCCAATAACCATACACCCGTGGTAGAGGACATTCTTGGAAATCTTCAAGCCTATGTAATGGTTATCATTGACATGTGCCATTACAATTCTTCTTTTCTTTGTCGCCGCCTCGCACCTAGTTTTTGAGGGTACGTACATACAAGAGGCTCCGGGGAAGCCTTTGATGAATACAATTACAACACAAGTGAATGTGTCCACCAAAAGTTGGCCACCAAAAGGCATTTGCATCCAAAACTTATAACCGGCCTTCTTCGACCCCTTCCTCCATTTCACGTTTGAAACCAACTCCCTAAACATCAATTCCCTCTCTTTTTGATCTCCTTCCATGAGCATTTTCAAATATAGTTGTTTGTCTGAACTAGTTTTTACGTCATTTTTTTTTCTTGCATATTCGATTTGGGTGAGCTTAAGTTCGTCGGCCTCGTCGAAATGCCCTAATTGTTCCGTTGCAACATGGTAACCACAATTTCCATCGCCGTCAACGTCGTCGGTTGATAAAAGGTGATCCAAGATGACGTGAGGAAGTTGGTCGGTATACTCTTTATACAAAGTGTAAGCAACACGATGTGGTCTTCCTTGGGAATCTCTAGGAGTGCGCGGATTACCTTTTATTCCTCTTATCGTCACCATTCCGCTCGTTTGGCTTTGTCGGGTACCGACCACATGGTCTACAACATCCATGTCTTCCTTTGGCGGCCCCCTTGCCTTGGGTACGAAAGAGTTCTCATACTCCGTATATTCCGCTTTGGACATACGATGACGTGACAGTCACTTTTGCAACTCTTTGCCGCTTTCACGGTTTCTCTAAAAGACTTTTTAGTTGTGGGTCTACCGGTGGTTTTTGTTTGATTGGCTCTTCTTCTACTCCCAAGCTCTTACGGGCGTGGCCACAAATTAGAAACCGTGTCTGTCTTCCCGCACAATTCGTTTTTCGATATTTCTCATTGATATACTTGCCAATCTCAAGGTCTCCAAATTGTTCATCGGCGGCTCTGTGGGATTTGGGATGAACCCAAGTTGCTTCCAAAAAGGATCGATATCTTCAATGGGAATGAGCCCCTTGTACCCACCGAGCTTATGTTTACGGGAGGCCAAGCCACGTCTCGGTTGTGCAATTACATTTAATGACTTTTCCATCGAAGATTTCGCTCGAAATTTGTTAAGTTCAGTCATCATATGCTTTATTGCCCACCATGACACTTGGTGCGAAAAACCCCACGTAGCAATTCTTTGTCTTCCATGTATTGCTTCAAAAACGGTCTACTATATACTCCATCCGAGTCACTATCTTGCTAAGGTCATCCTCGGCGTGCTCGTGAATAGCTTCTGTACCGTAACTACCCCTTTTGTGTTCTCTTGAAGAATTTTTTCAAACGCCCATGGGACTGCTCTATACTCGTGGACTCATTTTTGTAGTGCTTGTACTTATTGGTCCATGCATAAACAAACTTTTCCTTCCAAGGATTCAACCATGTATCTAGGCAATAATCGACAACCTTCTTATGATCCGTACTCCAATCATCAATAAACTTTTGAAGATTTGCATAGTACTTTACTTCGGTCTTAGAATGAGCCAAATGGTCCCGATATTTCGAGAAATCCTCCCATAGATCACCATCTTCAGCATATTTTCCTTTTCTTTCTTTTTCTCTTGGCTATCTCTTTTTGAAAGTTTACTTAGACGCTCATCTTCCTCTTTGGAACGTTGATTACCCTTTGCAGGCTTGATTTTTTGGATATGAGTCTTGCAATTAGAAAAAATATTCATTTGGATGTGCCACGTACAAAGAAAATGTTGAGCATGTGGACCCTCGTCGTCTTCTTCTCATACTTGTAGTTCTTCCCTTTGTGACTTTCTTCCTTATCCCCCGCTCTCTCGCATACCATCTCCATTTGCTTATAATCAACGTGTTTGCTTTGAACAACTACGCACATCTTCTCTTTTGCCTTGAAATAATCCATTCCTTGACATCAGCCTTTGTCTCCCACGTCTACATTAAAACCAATGTCACGTTCATGATGCAACACTAATTAAACAATTTTCATAAAGATATACATTGATTCAAACATTAAAAACGTACCAAATCGGTCATATAGTGTTGGGAGGTATCAGGACCGATAATGGAGACAGGTTCGAGTTGAGAGCTCGCCGTACAACCAACTACATAGAAAAGAAAAACATATCATTCAAAATCGTTAATTTACGAGATGTTAAAATGGCGACCCTAACGAGCCGTCATCTTTATTTACGGAGTTGACGACACTAACATAGTAATCAACATTAATTTTAACAACGACCCATTCCTCGACAAATGACGACCCTCTTTATACACTGGGGACGACTCTACATTCCCAAATATAAACCATGCCGCCTGATTTTCACCTTGGGTCAATTTCTTGTTTATATATCTAGCTTGACGACTCTAGACGAACTTAGTGTAGAATTTGAAAATCAACGGTAACTTTGACTAGTAGGAGCGAGTTATTGCGAAGTAACCGATTTTTTAATAAAAAAAAAAACTAGCCGTTAGGTACATTTTTGCTATAAATAGAGACCTATCTCTTCCAAACTTATTCACCCATCACTTTCAATCTTCCTAAATCAGTCACCCATCACTTTCAAACACTAAAAAATGGCTCCAACTCCGTTCAATAATCTAGAAGATGTTGCTATTGTCAGAGCACACACCACTCTCACAAAGCACTCCGTTGAGGAAGCGCAATGGGTGGCCAGTAACAAAGACCCAACAAGAGGGCCTTACCTTGGGCATGATCAAAACACCAATGCTTGGTGGAAACGGGTGTTTAAGGTATTCAAAGCACTAAGCGGAAATTGTTATAGGAGGACGCTCCCACAAAAAAGGGAAAGGTACGCATATTTATACAATGAATGCGTACTGCTAAGAAACGAATTGAAAGCTCGTAAGGACGCTATGCCGAACGAACCTCGAATGAGTAGAGTAAGTTTGTGAATCAATAGGCCTTTCATCAAAAAAATTTTATTTGGTTATCATTATTCAACAACGCTAACTTATTTAAAAAATTGTTTTTCCAGTATACTTTGGGTCGGAGCCAATACGAATTAAAGTACGGTTTGAGACGTCATCGGTAATTCCAATTCACTGACGACCTTTAAGAGTCGTTAATGAATCCAAACCCCGACTATAACGACTCTCACACTGACGACTTAAACAGTGACCATGAATCGACCCCTTGGAGCACCATTCAGACAATTTCAAGAGTATATGAGGTTTACATGATTGTTTTGAGGTGCGGGTTCTTCATTTGGAGTATCGGTTCCTTCATTTTGAGGAGTAGGATCTTCATTTCCACCATTATTCATGGCTTCCTCCATTAACATCTCTTCATCAAACATCCAATCCATAGGATTATTAGAGATAATCTCACCATCAACACAATCATGGTTGTTGTTTGAACCTTCACCAACCTCATTCCCTCCACTTGAATCACTCATTTCTAAACAACCCTAGTTTTTCCTCCCAAAACCCCTCTTCTTCTTCTCAAAACAAAAATACCCAAAACTTAAATTTCCCAAAAATTTAATCCAAAACACGATTTTAAACTAAACTAAATTAACACACTAATCTACTTCATTAACTCTTAATACTAATCACTCAAGGCTATTTTAGGCATTTAGAAAGAATTTTTATAAGGGGTGACCCAAATTAGGATTGGGTGACCTTTTTTGTCATCTAGTGCTTGGCCCCCAATTAAAAAGTCTGGCCCCCTATCAAACCAGGTAAATAAAGTGATCCTCTTTGCCGCCAGCCGCCAGGTTTAAATTTCACTACCAATGTGGTCTATAGGCCCATGTTTCCATGTTTGTATCTTGTTGGTCCAGGGTAAATTGTTTGTCCTATTGGTTTGTTTTTCTTAATAGTTTTAGAGGAACCGTTTTTTGGGCACCACTCTTTTTTTTTAGGGGAGCATCAATTTATTTTGGGCAAGTTATTTGATGTAGTATGAGGACACCCCTTATCCATATATTTATTGTAGTTGCAGGATTTCCTACAACACACCCCTTATAATATTTTCTAGATCTAAATCTATTTCATAATCAAAATAAAGATTAAAGTGCTAAAATTATAAAATGGACACAAGGATTTTTTACATGGTTCGATCAATGTGATCTACATCCATGGTTCTTCACTATGATTGTCGAGGTTACATTAATATTACATTTAGAATCTCCATTAATGGATATTTGATAGAGCTTTAGATCTAGTTTTGGAGAAGAAGATAATAAAGAAAATAAAGTCTCACTCTCCTAATTGTGTATCTTCTCTCTCTTACAAAATTGTGTCCATCCTCCCTTTCTCTCTCCTGCTCTCCTCTTTATATAGGTGTTTACATAGTGGATGACAACTCATACATAGTGAGTACGACTCATATTCCCCTTCATTTCGGATCCTCGCTACGTTCTCTCATACTCTCTTTATAATTTCGCAGGCTCACTTTATAATTTCTGGCTCTCTCTCTCAATCATTCTCGCAAGCTCTGCTACATTCTCGCAAGTTAAGGAAATAATTGAATCTCGCACGCTAAGAAAATATGTTGTGCGATATTTGAATCCTACATCTTGCCTCTTTTTTCTTGAATATTGCTTGCAGAGCGATCTTTAAGAAAAATCCGTTGTTGTAGTAGTCTTTGATCTTTGTTGATGAAGGAACGAGCGAAAGAATACTGGACTTGAAAAGTACGTACTTGCCTCTATTCTTTTGTGAAGTTCCGAAAACTTGAGAAGTAATTAGAAGTATCATCTTTTGAAGTATGCGAAGTATGAATTATCCTTGAAGAAGTATAAGAAGTACTCAATCCTCGAAATATAAGAAGTATCTGTCTTTGAATGAGAATAATAAGTATTGCCTCTATTCATGCGAAATTATTACTCCATTTTTGGTGAGGATTCTTGTTGTTCATTAGTGAACGTCCACTTTGGAAATGATTCTTGCCGAGAAGATAAAGAACATAAAATGTTTTCTTGGTAATCCATAGTTGCCTCTGTTCTTTATCTGTGAGGGTAGAATCCTTGAGAAAGTGTTGAATGAGCGAGTTGTTTCTTCATTCTTATCTTGCCTCTGTCTCATGTTTTGTGCTCATGCGATAGTATAATCTCTTCAAGTTGCTTGTAATTTTTCTTATAATCGAGCGTAATATTTACATCCTGCGAAATAATCACATTCTGCAAAATCCTGAATAATCCTGCGAAATTCTGAATACTTGTGCTAATATAATGCTTATGTGATGATTATGTTATGAAATGTGTATGCGATGTGTGCCATGAAATGCTTATGCGATGCTTTCATGATGCAATTGTGATGCTTATATGATGAGAATGCTTATCTATTGCAATGTATAGCTAATTTTTGTGTTACTTAGCTCATTTTTCCGCGCTAAAATTGATGTAGCTTTAAATCGTTTCCATTCTTCATTTCTCTGACTTTGTATGTATGCATTCCTCTTCGCGTATTTATTGTTCCTCGCGAGTTCTTACTTGTGCTTCATCTTTCCTTATTCCTGCACTATTAGTATCTCAGAATAATATGATCATAATATCAAGTGTGCGGCATTTTCATTGCCTCAACCTCATTATCATGTACATGTTCGCAAGTTTATCATGTAATCATTTTCTCAAGCTCGCAAGCTTATCACGTAATCTCTTTCACAATCTTATCATATAATCTTTTTCACAAGCTTATTTGCTTACTCATTTTTGCAAGCTTATTTGCTTACTTTCTTATGTGGTCTTATTTTGCCTTCCTAGTTAAAGGTCTTATTTTGCCACCTCTTGTCATTGCGACAAAATCGCAGGCCGTCTTTACACTTTTATGTAATGACCCATTGATCTTGTCTTATCATTTGTCTAGTATTATTGCCTCTGCAGGATGTTTTTCATGCGACAATACGACATGCCTAAATATTCTTGCGAACATAAAGCCCCATGACATTGCCGTCTTGCGACGAAATCGCAGGACGTCTTTACACTTTCATGTATTGACCCATTGATCTCGTCTTATCTTTCTCTTTTGTATTATTGCCTCTTCAGGATTGTCGCACAAATATGACAAGCCTAAATTTTCTTGCGAAAATAAAGCCTCATGACATTTGCGTCTTTTTGACACCATCGGCTCCTAATGGAGGGTTAAAGCCCTTATCTTCCCCCAGTTGCCCCTTCAAGGAGGCGTACTTCTGCCATACAAGGCTAGCTCCTCCCATCCGGTCTTAACAACAACCGATTGTTTTCGCGACCTCTTATCCCGTTTGCCTATAGGGCTTATGGTTACGAGATCGCACCTAAGTGGGGTTTTCTTCGGGCAGAAAAGATAAGCCAAGACTTGCCAAGAATGGCCGAAACGCTTCAAACGCCCCAGGCACTCTTGGCTCAACCGTGTACCTCGGCGCCTTGATCAGATGCTGACTCCTTAGAAGAAACCCTCGGTCGTCCAACCTAAGTCATACGCTTAGATTTGAAAATCCAAGGTACCTCTCCTGGATGGGCTTTATTGACCCCAAAATCTCCATGACTCAGGTTCCAGGGGCGGTGTAACCTTTCATTTGAGCCATGCTGTGAGATACCCCGTTCTATGACGTACTTTAGGTCTTACATTTGCCTCTTGCGAAATTTTATTCGCGAACTAGGGTGTACGCCATAAAGGTTCGTCCCATTCTGATCATAGGATTTTTATGGATCTAAGATCGTCTCTCGCGAAATTATCGCTTGTCTCTATTATCTCTGCGAAATTATCGCATATCTTCATTATTTCTTTTCTGTCATTTCTTTCATTCATTCTTTCATTCTCATATCTTCATGTTAAATATCATATCATTTGAAGCAAAGCAAATATTCAAGAGAAATATATAAATTGATCTGCGAGATTTTTCTCGAATCTTTGAAATCTTTGTAATTTTGAAATCTTTGAAATCTTGAAATCCTTGTAATTTTGAAATCTTTGAAATCTTTATAATCATGCGATTGAATCGCTTTTTGTAAATCAAATAAAAAAAAATCTTTTATTTGTTGTAAGTAAAATAAAATGTTCAAGGAAGTGGTACTTAGCTTTTGTGGTTTGTTGTTGATGTCAAAGAAGTGAATAAATGCCTTGTAATGAATGAATTTCTCGCAGCAAAAAGAAGTATGAGAAGTGAGATTTGAACCCTTGACCTGCCTCTTGCATATTCTCGCACCATACCAACTGTTCTAACCCTCTCTTGCGAAATTAATTTGCGAGATAATCATCAACTTTCTTTTTGCGAAATAATCATAGTCTCGTGCGAAATGTGGCGAGAAGTAAGAATTGATCCTGCGACTCGCCGCTTGCATTCATGCCTCTTGACCCTTGTGCAGTTCTCTTGTGCGGAAATTATCGCACACTTGTTAAAACTTGATTTGTTCTTCGCTAGTCAACCCAAAAATATGTAAAATGTGCGAAAAATTCGCAGAGATGGGAATTGAACCTACATCCTTCTTCATGCATCGAAACAAATGAACCATCTGTGCCAACCCACCTTTGCAAATTTCATGCGAAATAATCATAAACTCTCTTCGTGAGAAATACTCTTGCGAAATATCCATGCGAAATATACACATTCGTTGGGATTTGAACACACGACCATGAACTCATTAACTTCACGGGTGACCAAGCATGCGCCTCTTGTTTGCGAAATTATGAAACAACTTGCGAAATTATTCATTTTTTCATCCTCTGTAAAAAGAAGAAAACTATGCTCGCAGCGATTCGAACTTGCGACCACAAACACACATGTTGTTCTCTGGACCAACTGTTAAAGAACTTCTCGCGAAATTAACTCATAACTTTTTTTCCTTATTCTCTTATTCGCCATTCAAGATGATAATAAAATGAAAACTATGTATCTCTGCGAATTCGAACTCATGACCTATTGTTTGTTCGCTCGGCCTTGAACCATCTGTGCAAATTTCTGTTTGTGATAAAAATTGCAGCATCTGCCTCTTATCTTCTCTTCGTCCTTCCTTAATTTCTTTCAAAAATTTGCTTCTTGCTTTTTCTGTTGTTATTGGATTTCTGCGAACTTCAACATCATTTGTCTTCTGAAGATGAATTTCTTCCACTGAAATTTCTTTTTTTTCCTGTGAATTTTTTTTTTTTTTTTTTTTTGAATTTTGTAGATCTGGAAAGATTTGTTGCTTCTAATGTTGAAAGAAGAAGGAAATTTCATTTTCTTTGAATTATTGATGATGTTTACTCCCTGAAAGTGTGATTTCTCCCATAATATTTCCATTTTTGAACCTAAACTTTGTAGATCTAGAAAAATATGAACAATAGTTAATCTTCATGGAAACTTCTTGAACCAACAAATTACAGGAAGGATAAATGCTTTACTCCTCCCTGTTTCTAGCGCCAAAATGTAGTTGCAGGATTTCCTACAACACACCCCTTATAATATTTTCTAGATCTAAATCTATTTCATAATCAAAATAAAGATTAAAGTGCTAAAATTATAAAATGGACACAAGGATTTTTTACATGGTTCGATCAATGTGATCTACATCCATGGTTCTTCACTATGATTGTTGAGGTTACATTAATATTACATTTAGAATCTCCATTAATGGATATTTGATAGAGCTCTAGATCTAGTTTTGGGGAAGAAGATAATAAAGAAAATAAACTCTCTCCTAATTGTATATCTTCTCTCTCTTACAAAATTGTGTTCATCCTCCCTTTCTCTCTCATGCTCTCCTCTTTATATAGGTGTTTACATAGTGGATGACAGCTCATACATAGTGGAGTACAGCTCATATTCCCCTTCATTTCGGATCCTCACTCGTTCTATCGGACTCTCTTTATAATTTCGCAGCTCACTTTATAATTGTGAGGCTCTCTCTCTCAATCATTCTCATAAAGCTCTGCTACATTCTCGCAAGTTAAGGAAATAATTGAATCTCGCACGCTAAGAAAATATGTTGTGCGATATTTGAATCCTACATTTATATTAATACCAAAATTACCCTCTTGATTATTTTTATGTAATGATTAGTATAACTAACCATTGATTAAGGTTAAATTAATGGATGATTTTTTATTTTTTTTTAAAAGTAGAATTATTGAGTGATTAAAGTAGTAGAAGAAGAAGAAGATGGATATTTTTTTATTTTTTTTTGAGATCGGTGAATATGGAGAAAAAACATCCTTTTGGTATTGAGGTATGCTTTTAACTTAGTTAATGTTGCTATAAATGGCCTAAAATATCTTCAAAATGAAAATCGTAAGAAAAAATTTCAACTAGGTCAACATAGTTCGGTTATATTATATGAAGAACATGTAACCGAACTTTCTGCAAATGTAAATCGGTTAATAAATCCAAAATACAGGTAGCCGAACTCGCTTTTAATGGAGGTTTTGATGAGTTTGGTTAACGGTGTTCTAGGATAGGTAACCGAACTTTTATTCCAGGTATACAGAGTAATGTTCGGTTTCCAACATTAATTTTCAACTGAAC
Organism: Papaver armeniacum; assembly: GCA_023531295.1. NCBI lineage: Eukaryota > Viridiplantae > Streptophyta > Magnoliopsida > Ranunculales > Papaveraceae > Papaver > Papaver armeniacum. Next base: position 19,511 of record JAJJWW010014153.1, read on the forward strand.
CCAACTCAATATTAGAGTGAAGTTCGGTTAGAAAACTTTTTTTTGCGAACTAACCGAACTCAACATATTAATTTGCAGAGAAGGGTTCGTTAGCAATTTTTTTTTTTGCGAACCAACCGAACTCAACATATTGATTTTCAAGAGAAGGGTTCGGTTAGCAAATTTTTTTTGCGAACCAGTAGGAACTCGGCATTTGTTGTTCGAATACAAGTGTTACGTTAAAAAAAAATTCCAATTAACCTAACCAATAGAACACAATATATTGGTTTTCAATGAGGAGTTTGGTTAAAACTATTTTTAAGGACCAACCGAACTCCGAGTTCGGTTATGAAAAATTAAATTCGTGATAACCGAAGTGTTCTTCGTGTTCTTGGTTTCAGAATGTTCGGTTACAAAACTAGTTTTTTTTAAAACTATTCATAACCGAACATGCCACTTTAACTTCCATTTAAACCATATTTGGATGATTTCTACTCAATTTTCCCAATCAAAAAACGAATTAAAAAGATTGATGGGTTTTTCAATCGAACGAGGAACGTCAAGGAAAGAGAGAAGAAGAAGAGAATAATTATTTTTTTCAAAAATAAAAAATTTCGATTCCCCTCCTGTTTTTTGTTTTTGATTTTGGTTAATAGATTCATTTAGATTAGATGTATATGATTAGATTTATATAGTTATTAGGTTAGTTTTAATTTAAATTAAAGTAAAGGGTAAATGTGTATTTACCTAACTTTAGGACACCCCTTATAATTACAGGGAGGTTGGCCTAATAAGACCATGGTCTCCCAAAAAAAACCATGGTCCCTAAAAATGGTTCTTTTAGAGTCTGTAGACCTAACTAGAATCAAATATATTGAGGAGGGATCGGCTGACAGGGTCAAATTTGACAAGATTTAACAGCTTTTTAGTAACCGTTGGATGATTATATACAGACGATCTAGATTTTTCAATTCAATCCGGGTTACCCGATGCCCAGAGTCAAATCCAATGGTGTTTCTTTCTCAATCTTCTTTTCTCTTTCAGAGAAACCAAAGTTTTTCTTTTCGCCAAAGAAACCAAGAGGATTATTCTCAAACACATTTTGGTTAACTCTTTTTTTAATTTATTAGAGTTTTGATTTCAAAACTTAGATTAGGATCATTGGAAAAGATTAGTAAGATTGGAAAAGATATAAGATACTGATTGTTCGTTAAGATTAAAGGAAAGAAAACAGACCCAAATCAAAATAATGGTTTACAATTTTATTATGGTCGGTTGGGAAATGGAAGAATGAATCCATTTTAAGGTTTTGTTATCAACTATTATCAGCAGTGGGGTGGAGAAGTGTTTGTTTGATCAATCAAATGATCCAATTTTGAACGTCACCTGTAAACCCTAGATTTACACTCTGTTTGTAGTCAATTGGATCCTTGAACCAGAAAAATGAAATAGGAAAATCCCAAACACTAATTCGATACAATTGATTCTGATGTATCTTTATTTTAGTGTAGATTGAATCCAAAAATATTACATCTGAGACGAGAGCTTTCATAGTTTCGTTGTGTGTGAAGGAGTATCTCAGTTCAATATGGGTATTTGGTAACCCGAATTTACTGAGCATATCTGGACCGTTAATATTTAATCATCTAAGGGATAAAAAAGGGCTGTCAAACCTTGTTAAATAATAGCATGTCAATGGATCCTTCCTCAAATATATTTACTGCTTCGGAGAAACTAATTCGGAGGAATGTGTTTGCAGTGTATTTGTGTTGTTCTTGCACAATACAGTATAATTTAGACACAGTTCCGTTTCAGATCTTTATGATCTGTGCCTACTTCTTGATGACTTGACCTACTTCTTGATAACTTAAGATAGGTTGACCTCTGACCGAAGCATATCATAATGCCGAACTTTTGAGTATTAATAAGCGTCAAAGGGATTGGTAGAGTATTAAAGATCGATTGTATGCATGCCCGCTACAAGAGGGAAGCATTGATAACTTGTACATCCACTGCAATACAGTGGGAACTTCGCGTTCCATCCTTGACAGACATACTATAGCATGTGGGAGCTCGACCACTGCCCCTACCACGTACATTAGTGCCAACCGCAGTTTTTAATTTGTAGATAGAGATACACATCAAGATAACTGTGAAAAACTTCACCGTACAGTTTTCAAGAAAATCAATCTTTATAATAATCTTATTATTATTATTATTATTATTATACTAATATAAAGAAAAGAGTTCTTTTTGGTAGGAGACCCCTTAATTGTCCCCATTTTTCACATATTTACATAAATATCATTGTTTTAAAAATAGACTAGTATGTAACCCGTGCTACGCACCGGGGCCGGTGGATCAGCTAATTTAGAGTGGCGGGGCTTCGCCCCGCGCCCGTGGTCAAATGCATTAGATTTTTTTTTTTGAACAGTCTTTGATTAATTTGATCTTTTAAAGGGATATGGAACTCTGATACCCTTTAGATATCTAATGATTTTGATGATTTAAATTTGGTATTATATACCTAAATTCTCAATTTATAGACAGATATTAAAATAAATAAATAAAATTGACTCCATCGATTTTGGATTTAAAATAATTAAATTTTCCTATGATTACACGTTTTTTTTGCCCAACCTTTTTTTATTAAGAAATTATCCTATCCAACGATTTTATCCGTGGAAGTTTTGGAAGATATATATATATATATTACATGTAAATTTGTGAAATGCAATTTTCAAAACAATAAAAAAAGAAATGTGAAATGCTAGAAGTGTGCATGCAGGGATGCTGCAAAGATACCTTTATTTATGTCTAGTTTTGCTTATGACCTTGCCAGCATTACATGTTTGTTGGTGGTGTTTGGACTGCTTCTTAAGCGTAGTTTCATGATACAGCTTAATAGGTCTTATACACTGGTCCCCAAGAAAGAACGGCATGATAGCACTGTTAATTATAAGACTCGCATCCATTTAGTTTAAAATTGCCACGTTTAAAAAAAATAAAATAATATACTGCCGGAGAATAATAATATGTTTCAAAAGTGGTGTGCCTAAAAACAAATGCTCATGCTATCGATAATCTCTATTAATTAATAAACACTTCATTGCATTCTTCATCTATCTCAACCAACGGTGGCATGTCATGATCCTTCTCCATAATCTCGTCCATATCATCATCATGTCCATCCAGTTCAATTAACGTTGGCATGTCATCGTCGTTTTGTATTGTGTCATACTTTTATTTTTTTACCAGGTCGTTCTTAGTAGGTGTCTGGAGTTTTTCTCTGTCAGAAGTTGTACTTACCCGTTCGTTTTTCTTTAATAGATATGCTTTCTCCAAAGCATTATCACAATGAAATATGTCACGTGCTTTTAGAGTGGGGTATATGAAGTTTCTTTCGTCGAGTTTGAATTTAATGAGCATTGATTTCCCCAGTTGCAGTTAATATTTCTCCTACGTAGTCTGCCCGTTTTTCAGTAAAACATAATTATTTTTTAACATATTGCATTTTTTTTCCAGAAAATTGTGCTTATCTTAAACATTGTGGTTACTTTATATCATTGAAAACAATTTTAAATATACATTTAATTGAAATACTTTTATTCTTATCTTGAATGATGACGTAGATCCACCTGTTAATGCATTCAGTTCCATTTGGTCGTTAAATTTGGAGCAGCAGGTTATGATGTGTTTACCTATTTATGGATTCCACGTGAGATTTGTTTTCCTGAAATACACGAAGGTTAAGGATCATAAGAGTTTTTTATTAGGCTATCAGTGGGCTTTCTTCACCCATGTTGAATTTATATATTAGTTGTTCTCTCGATTTGTGCTATAATTGGTCTCAAACATATTATTTACGCGTCAGGCCATCGACACTTAACTTTTTAAGAATCCTACGCAAGTACCTAGAGCTTTACGCTTCAATGATAGAAGTGCTATTGTAGTAAGCTTTGGAAGTCATACAAACTCAATTGTTGATACAACATGTTTGAATACCAAGAGTCAGTTCCAGAATTCGGAAAAAATAACATTTTATTTCGCTGAAAAGCAAAAAAAAAAATTGTTGTCATTTTGAAAAAATATCGCAAGCTGATTTCTAGAAATAGAAAACTTAGTTTTTAGTGTACATCCAAATGCCTAATTATAACGTGTTTGGATACAAAGCGAATCCTCGGAGGCAGAAATCATACGTAAAATATTTTTTGCTTCGTAAAAGATACGGTCTTTTTTGCTTCTAGAAGTTGATCTGAATTCTATACCCAAACTTACTTCTTCCAAGAAGTCAAGAAGTTACTTTTAAGTTTCCAGTCCTCTACTTTAGATTGATGTCGAGCGTGATATTGCGAGGTCCCTTGTTCAAAGATCTCCATTCTTTTGTTCATTTTTTCTTCTGCACATACTTGTAATATAAATTTGATGTGCGTGCGATTCAAAATTTTAGTTGGATTGTTGGGCTTGAGGAGTTTGCACATCTTGTTGTTTTCTCAACTGTTGGAATTATTGGACCAACCTTCTTCCTGGCGACCAATTTCATTCTTGTTTGAAATTGATACTTTGGTTGCTGAGAAAAAACTTAAGCTACGTAATGTTTTAGATTTAATTGAATTATCAGTAATCTATTCGCTAATGGAATTTCTTATTCATTTATATGCATAGAATCACAGTGATAACACATTTGTCAGACAATTGATACATAGAAACGATAAAACTTTCACACGACGGAACAAAAAAACAACCACCAGTCTCAATCTTTCTTTTCACAATATAGACCCGATCAAAATGGATTTAGGTTTTAATAACTAAAACTTTCAAATCGTATATTCAATATCGACCCATCAATTGAAACATAAAAACCAACAGATTTGAGTGCTTTTACATGGCATTGGCAATGTTGTCAGCATCCATTGACAACCCTACTAATCCTGTTCTTTTTAACCCATCATTCTATTAATTCCAAGTTCCAAGTAGCGGTAGTGTTCATCATAAATACAAAACTTATAATCGAATATAAATAATCACAAACAATTTTATTTGGAAATATTATGGCGTCGATATGATGTTTCCTTTTTTTCATTATCGAACAAAATGTTATTCTATTTCATCCTTGATTTACTGGGCACTGCCATAATTATTACCATTTATCATTTTGACAATTCTTATTTTTTACAGGAACATTAGACAGTGATGCTTGTACTTGTTGTCGGCCAAAGATAAATCAACCATTGTTCTTTATACATACTTATCGTATGCGCATGAAGATCAAACCGACCATGTCCGCACATATCTAAGAGTATAATTTTTTATTTTCCAGTTTCTTTACAATACCGAGAGCTTCCCTTACTGTGAAAGCTATTGAATAAGTTATTTTTGGAAGCTGGTATGTAACCCGTGCTACGCATGCACCTAGTCTGGTGGGAATTGTTGATTGGTGTGGCGGGCTCCGACCCGCTCTCATTGCCCAGATAAATTGGAACATCTTTAATTTTTTCTTGATTTATAGATTATTTTTTAATTGATACCAAAGTTTGATACTTTTTGATAATCAGTATATTGTGGGAATATCTTATTGATGCAAGCAAAATAATAACAATAAAATAAATAAATTTTCTTATTGTATTAAAATTTTTAAACATGCATTGTAAGAAATAATAAATCTTCTAATTCATAGCGAAGGATCAAAACAAAACAAAAATGCTAATTTTACCATAGAGCGTGAATTTTAAATCACTGTCAGACGAAAATCATCGCAAATATATTTTGTTGTGCAACTAAATATGATTTATACATTACTGTTCTTGCATTATTTTATTGGTGGAATAATATGCAAAACGCATTTGCCCATGAAAATAACGAACTAATAATAAAATTAATTAATAATTCCCAAATGCCTAATTAGATCAATTAAAATAGTTGTCAAGTGCCTAATTAATGCAATTGAAGAAACGTTTAATCAATTGTTTGTAAAAAATGAATCTAACATCAAAGAAATTTTATGAATATGCAACAACCCAAAGCCTAAATAACTTGAACATGATTTCAAAAGACAAAAATTAATTCTCTTGTAGCTGATGGTTGACCTCCAGACTTTCATTATTATGTGTGCTTAGGAAAAATATTTCCCTCCATCTATGATCTTTCATATATCACTTTGGTTCTAAGATACCTAATCGATGATGATGGGAAAAAAGATTATCTTTAAAGATTTGAGTCCTAAAAAGGGATACAACCTAAATTTAATATCGACAACCATCGATAAAAATATATTCCAAAAAAAATTGACTCTAGATATAGTGTCAATGTATGCAACTGTGTTCCAAATGAATCGAACATCATAGAAATTTGACGAATAAGCAACCAACCAAAACCTAAATAAATTGAACATGAATTCAAATGATAAAATTAGCAGATTTATCTCGGTCCTTAGCATTTTGTCGGACGTCTTCTTCTAGGAGTATGTGGAGCCATTTGTTCAATATCTCTAGTTGGACTTCTTTTACACTCCTTTTCACTGGATAATCCCACCTTCAAGTTTCTCATAAGCATTCCATAGACCTACAATACCTCCAAATTATCTGATTAATTTGTTATATTGCGTTCTAAAATCAATATCTTAAATACGAATGTTTGTTCCACAATGCTATGAAATACTTTCATAGATCTATCTAGGTCATTCATTTCTTGAATAAGTTTATGGATATTCATGAATTCACAATCATGTGCATAGATAAATTATATAAATTTCAGTGAGAGGCATCAATGACCCGCTTTCTTAATCCGTGAGTAGATCATCTCCTGCATGGCATAATTTTGAGTGAATGTAAGTGTACCCATGGATTATAAGATGATCAGGAGTTAAACTTGACTTCTAATAGTCCCCATTTCAGAATAGCCTGGTTACTAACGTGATCGACTATGTTTCCTCCATATTAATTTTGGAAGAACACACAATGAACAACTAAAAACATACCATAAATGCTCATGCAGTTGTGCATTACCCTCGATTTGAAGTTATCATGTAACTGCCAAAGATGGCCCTGAAGCTGATTAATTTAAAGACATCTAAACTACCAAATATGCAGAAAGTTGGATTAACATTGATCCAACTTCTCAAGTACACGAAGATAGATTATTATATTAATACATAGAGGTAAATAATAGATTCTAATACATAGAGGTAAATAATGTAGACATGATTCGTAGAGGAGTTAAACTTGACTTCTCAAGTACGCTCTAACACTATAGTTACACGGTATAATTGCTCGATCAACAATATCAACAATATAGACATGATTAAAACCGAACAACCATGATAAGCAATCCTACAAAAAATCTTATCCTGAATTAACAGGACCCTCAGGAAAATCATTGAAATAATTCGATATAAAACAATCGACTAAAAGCAAAACGTACAAACTTCCAAAAAAAAAAAAAATAAAAATAAAAATTCCTCGTCTACATGATTTACATTTACCATGAAACTCTGAAATTTAAGGCAAAGAATATTCAGGTCCGTAAATGCCACTTGGTTAAAAAAAAAAGAGAGGAGGAACTCCAGAGTGATCCATATTCATATAATCAATGGGTAAGCTTCGGCAATATCTGCAAACTTCAATCATGAGTTTGGCCCCGTACAATGTTTCTGATAACAACAACAAATGAAGACCTGAAAAATGAATATGAGACATAATTGTTGATAGCTTACCCACTATCTCAAACTAAAGAATCATCCATTTGCAGCCCCAAGATGTTGACATCATCTTTCGTAGCATTGTTTTTCAACTGGGCATATAACTAATCTGGATAATTCAGAACTTCGCCATATAACTGAGGTTAATGGATCAAAAAAAAACTAAACCGCAGGCCCCAATATTTGCTACCACCCGATGCCCATATAACAAAGATTCAAAATAGAGGAATGGAATAAAATTACTACGAAGAAGTCAACCACTTACAAATCATTTCATCAAAAAATTGAGGGAGCATGAACTTCATGAGTGAATAGAATACAACCACTCATTGCAACAACAAACGTAATTAAACTTGTACTAACCATTCCGTCCCTCTAAAGATGGTACTTTCCAATTCAATCTGCAACACACAAAAATCTCAAATATTTAAGCGAACAATTTGATGATAACCCAAATATAGGCAAAAAATGAATTAAGAAAATGAAGAAAGTGCATTATAATCATTCCAATCTTCAACACAACAACTCTCATATCTCTCTTTCTACACATTTTCTACGCCAAAGTGCATCATCGACACACACCAAAATAACATTGATTAACACATAAACAAAGATTTACGCTCAAATCTCTTTAGATTCACACCCATGACTCAGCATTTCTTATAACTACAACACCCAAATTGAGAATGAAAAAGAAACCAACAACAGATAATCATTTATTTTTTTCAAAAAAACAATTGAATAATACGCACCGATGAAGCTGCAGTTAGTTCCTCATCCTAACCTAATTCACTGTAAGACCACAATGTAAAATTAACATAACAAATGAAAACTATTAAGAAATTGTTTGAGTAACACTTACAGGGCCATCAAAGTCGATTGATTCGAATAACCATTTAAACACCAACTCCACCAAGTATCTCCTTACTAAACAATTCCTCTCTGCAAACTCAAAAGATAAAAATCAGAATTTATTAAAAAAAAACAATCCGAGTCCACCAAGATGTACCGTTATTTACAGAGAAGAACTAAACTAATTAAGGGGAAACTAATCCGATTGCACGTACATTGATGTTTTGATGTTGAAGTGGCAACCTTGAAGCATTATGACTTCCATAGATGAAGAGGACATCACTCGCCTGTGCATTGAAACACCCAAATCCCAAATCAATTTTACATAATTCAACATTGTTGTTTTTAGTATTTAAAGTGAAACACCCAAATCGATTCAATGTTACAATTACCCAAATCATATCAACACACAATGAGAAACAAAATTAAAATTTAAAAAATAAATGAAAAATTAAACATCACCTTACTAAAAGATTCGTCTCTGCCAAATCAGAACATAATTTAACAGGAAGAAAAAAAAAGAAAAAAACCGGAGCAACTACCATTGAAAAGAAGTTGTACCATTTAAATCTAAAGTGATTGCAGTTTTGGTATCTCTTGGGAAGTTATAAGAACAACTTGTATGAAAGACAACTAAGAAAAATACGGAGAAACAAAGGGAGGTTATGACACGTACGTTTCAATCTGGATAGCAGCGGTTTAGATATACAAAGGACGACGGATCACTACATATTTATGGAAATGGACGGAGGAGACCTACCCCTTTTTGGAAAACAACCACTCTTTGTGTTTCCAGGAACTCATCCCCACCACTCTTTGTCTCCCCCAAAAAGGCAAGTTTATTGATAGTTTATATATGGGTAAATCAAGTCAATGACGTTATTCGATCTTGTAGCAATGAAAGCCCGTCAAGATATGGTATTATATAGAAGAAAATTTTGCATAACATGTACATACCTAATAACTAAGCGGAATGAACTTTATCTACTAATGCCAGTTAAAGACCCTAATCCTTGTAGGCCCATAAATGAGAGCCGTATAAAATTCTCCAGGTAACACAAAAGCTCCAAAATCATATGTTAAAGCAACACAAAAAGCTTCACTCACCTGAACTACATGTAAGCCATGAGTTTCAGAAGCACTTTGCAGTTTTCAGTATGCAGGAAATACCATACTACCAAATGGTTGGCCGCAAAACATGTTTTGTCCAGGCATGTAAAGATATGAATCCTTAAAAACATACTTTTATAGAGCCCTCCTTATTGACTCATGTCGAAGAAGAGGATGGCGAAGAAGAGGATGGAGAGAGGCAAGCATTTCAGGCAAGCATTTCCATGAACCTGCATGGCTCTTTATCTATTTCAGGCAAGCATTTCCATGAACCTGCAGGGCTCTTTATCTTTTTGAAACTTCTTGCAGAATAAAAAGAGTAGCAAAATGCCAAAAGAAGACCTGATATAGTAAGTGCCCTTAAACCCCCTCTCTGCAACTTATCGATTCGAAGAGTCTAATGCAATGTGCTAGATTTGAAGTGTTAAAATGCAGAATCTGTTAACCATGCTACAAACTGCAATAGCGCTAAAAGTGTAAGAAAGTGTAAGAATTATGAGAATACCTGCTCTGATGCACCTTTTGCCAAAACAAAAACAAAAACAAAAACAAAAAAACAGTCAAAGTTCTACGTCTATCAGTTGGATTGAAAGAAACCGTTGATGCCACTGGTATTCGAACACATCATATATGAAGTCAAGAAATATTTAAATAAACTTTAGAGCATCGGGTGTTACTATTGGATTTAAACTTTGCTTATTTGACTTATTTGAGTCGAGGATTTTAGCACTGCTTATTTGACTTGCTGGTCTGAGTTGTGAATGTATCAATCGACAAAAAACATTACTTAACAATATATCAGATGCGAATTATTATATTCCCATGCTTGACATAGAAGTTAGTTACAAATGCAACATGGTGTTTCTGGTCCTTCACCTATTCCCTACACTTGGCAACAGATGAGTTTTAACAAATGAGTTCTCTCTGTAATTATATATATAACTTCTGGACAACTATTTACATATATGCCTTGGCATACTTCCAACACGGGATACTGGTAAGTCAAGGCTTAGAGATATTAGAGCCTTATTCTTTGATATAGCCATGTTATCGAAGCCTTTCTCTATGATGATACAAATAAAAATTGTGATAATCAAATACACGGCTGCAAACTTTAACGACGAAGCTTCGTACTTCCATCATTTACTCAAATCTTATCATACAAATCAAAATGCATTTATTTGGGTTGACTGACACAAATACATAATTTTGGATGATGTCATTCAACAATTCAAACCTGTTCATATATGAAATTGAGTAATGCAACCAGGAACAGAGGGAGAATTAGTTATCGATAAAATCACTTGAGTCACCATTACTTTGTAAAATTTAGCCTAGGGTTTGTTCTTTTCATATGTATATATATAAAAAAAAAAAAAAAAAAAAAAATTAGTCTTGGGTTTTTATGTGTTTTTGTGAAGATGCAAAGTTTAACCTCCATTTGGGCAAAAGATTTTTTTGTGTGAATCCGTCCCTGAATGCAACGAAGGACTCTTATAACAAACCTTCACCATGTGGCAACCAACAACCGATCAAGGAAATCTCCTTGCCTGATCATATCCACATCCATATCATTATCGTATGAATTTTTCGGCAGATGAGACGACTGAAAATTACACCACTCCGATCCATGTTCACTACCTAAAGAATCAAAGATCAAAATATTAGAACTATGCAAACTATTACATATTTTATAAGAAAGCAGGCAGTGAGGAGGTATTTCACTGCTCACGAAAAAGATACCATGCCTCCTGAATTTGTAAGCAAGCCTTGAGACTTGATTGTTGAATCTATTCACTCCTCATTCATACCAGTTCCAATTAACAGTGATGCTACATTATCTTTATCATGAAAATACCCAAGGGCTAATTTTCCCGCATTATCATTTTCCTGCTTACGTATTGTACTCAGTATAATTATAATAGTAGCAGTAGCATGGATTTAAATTATAAATAGATGAACATGTAGATGCCTCAATTAAAAGCTATAGAAGGCAGCGATAAGTACACATTTGAGTACATAACCATGAGAAGGAGCACCTGAAAAAATATTTATTTAGGCATTACTACATCACCAACTAAAGAACTCTTAAGTTGTTTGCCTATTTTAGTTTTCGGAAAGGTTGCACTATCAATATCCATCCAAATACTACGCATTAATCATAATGATCAATTTTATATTGCCAAAAAGTTCAGACGCAAGAGTTTAACACAATGTAGCAGGAGATGCGTTGTCTAATATTCCAAACACAATACTTTGTAACCACAGTGTTGTGCAAAAAGAACATGCTGCAAGGATAGACTCAGAGCAGAAGTCATGTATGAGTCAATTATTGTTGGTTAAGATTGCAAAAGAATTCCAACACAGCCGAAAAAAAAAGTCTTAAATCAAAGAAGGACAACATGGCCAACATCTTTCAGTAAAGACCAAGAAAAAATAGATGATTAGCTTGATTCGTTAAAATAGGAATGTCTAGGATGATTCGTTAAAACTGATTATCCAGATAGAGCAATTGAGAACCCAAACTCGTTATCAGTGAACCAATACATCGAGTGGTATACCAAACAATTTTGTGTCTCTTATTTCCACGTATTAGAACATACATTCAAATACAAATTAGAGAAAAGGGCTAAACTTACAAATTAAAGAAGACGCCGCATATTAATGCAAAAGCTATGATTCTTCTAGTCTCTTCTCACCTGCTGCCTACACAATCAAAACAAAAATAAATCATTAAAAAGGGAGACATCAAATTTCGATCTTGAGTTGTTCTCTAGACTTTATCAAAAAAGAAACCTAAATCAAAGACTAAACAATGAAAAAAAATCAAACGATACCAAAAAACTAAATGTCTAAACAAAACCCTAGAAAAAGGAAGGAAACAGACAGAAAAGAAGAGCTAGAGTTTCTCCAAACTTTGCCCGACGCGTCTCATATACAAACGTGTTTTTTTATATAAGAAGAAATTCAATAAATCTTAAATAGCATAATATCTTAAATTCTATTAGTATTATATAAACGGAAAAAAGTTAGGTAGGAAATCCCAATAGATACTGGGTAGGAAATCTAGCAATAGGGGAAAGAAATTTCTTCCATCAATAAGCACTGAACAAAATACTGTAAAAAATAAACTACCAATAATAGAATCTCATAAAACTTTATTTGCGTTCGTTCTTTTTAATATAGAAATTATTGGATTTCTATATTAAAAATCAAAATATGGAAATTAATACTCAAAATATTGGATTAAATATTTTCGTTTATTTTTGTTATTTTTTAAGATTAAGATCGGTATAAAAATCAAAATAGGGGAATTTATAAGATTTTCCAAATATTTTTGGTATAGAAATCTATTTTCATGGAAATTTCCTCATTTTTTAAATTAAGATCTCATTATAAAAATCAAAATATAGAAATTTATAAGATTTTCCGATAAAAATCTCTTTTCATGTAAACTATTAGGATTAAATACTTTAAAAACAAATTTATGTCGTTTTAAAATATTTCACTTTTTTGCATTTTTTTCCAGTTTTACGGGTTTAAAAATTTTTTTTTTGTATTTACAACCAGTATGGATCATTAGATCGTATCAAACCTATAAAAATTAACGGCCACGAAATGTAAGGGGGCTAACTTTGATTTCGGCCAATCAGAAGCGAGGGTTTCATTGACCGGCCAATGGGAGAGGAGGTTTTTGCAACTCTCGACGTGGTGTGAGAGATGTGGTTGGGTGTTTAGGTTGTTGATTAAAATATTTAAAACCTTAATATCTTTCAAACTATACACCGGATTTTTGTAAAATTTATATATTTGAAAAACTCTTTCAATTATCTACCTAACGAGTACAAATAAGAATAATAAATTTTTGTTTTAGGAAAAATTTTCATGACTTTCAAATTTAGTATTGTTGGATGAGTAAAATTCAAACATGTGCATCGCACATGTGTCCTTACTAGTAGATATAGAGAAATCACTACAACTGATCTTAAAAGTACCTTTGGTATCCCCGTGTAACAACTTACGGTTCGGCCAGGATTATTTTCTCATCATACTTACGTTCTGACAGGAAATTACAGCGTTTAAAACATGTACCAGTATCACCTATGGTTTATGCCTTAATGGACTACTCACCTTTCAAAAAGTAGCATCACTGTTTGGCAACCTAGTTCTGGTACAACTCCCCTTTCAAACAAATGGTACTGCATTTTTATTGTTCGGAAAATGGGTCATTTGTCCAAAAAAATTTAAAACACGGTTCAAATGGACGAGTAAAAAATTTTATGGGTGAAATGGACAAAAAAAAAAATAGCAAGGATGAAAGCTGGATTCATCTTGGCTTAAACTTAAAAAATAGCAAGGATGAAAGCTGGATGCATCTTTTGTGTAAAATAAAAATAAGAAAAAATATTTGAAAATGGACGGGATGAAGCTGGTTACATCTTGCCCATTTTTAAATTTTTGTCCATTTAAACAAGATATCTAAATCGATTGTCCTTTTCACAGGGAAATTTTGATTTTGATCCTTTTAACCAATTTTGTGTTTATTTTTTACCACTTTTTCTTTGTTTAAGTATGGGATATATATAAATGGACACAAGTGGCAGGAATTAAGGAATCATTATGATAGTGTATTTAGTTGTGGAGGAACTGGAACTAAAATAGCTTAAATTAAGCTCAAAAGCCTAAAGATCGAAATGGAACCAAAATGAGGATATTGTTCCTAATGTTTTATGGGTATCCTTGTAAAAAGAAGAATTTCAGGACTGAATTCAGGTGGCCATTTCTAGTCGTCGGATCGGATGGATTCACTTCATTTTCCCTGTAGAAATGTAAACCAAATTCAGGAAACAGTGGTTCCGGGAGAGTATGGACACTCTCATATGCATCTCTGTCCCCCAGTGTTTCAGACAAAGGGGCAAGAAATAAATAATAAAAGTTCCGCTTTGGTCCATCACTTTATCGCATTATTTATTACCCCATCTCATTATGGATTAAATCACGTCGGCCAACTCGATTTTAAAATCTCTTCTATCTATATGCTACCAAGGGATCTGTATTCGCCAGTAATTATATCAACGCATTATTTGCACAACATTTTGGTGCAGTGGCATATCATTATGTCCAAAACATCAATTGCTCACAGAATCAATCATAAGATTTGTCACATGAGATACAATAGTGTAAACCAAGTGTAAATAAATTTAGGAAAATGTATGAACTATGGTACTTGGGCAGTTGAATTAAAGTTTGCTTAATATCCGGGAGTTATGTTATTAGTTGTTCATTTAAAGCATGCTTCATTAAGACTGAACTTTCAATCAATTAATTCCAAGGATAGATTTCTGAATTCAGAAGTTTCCCTTCTCACCCTGAAAATCAAACCCCTAGGTTTCTCGGTACTTGAAAACTCTACAACTTGTGTATCATAATAAGTCATAACCAACACTCAGTGAAAACACTGACTTGTTTGCACTGTGAATAGTTAAGCTCCAGAGTTTCTGCAGAGCTCTAAAACAAACTACTAGTTGACTAGTAGCTAATGGTACTAATAACAACAATAGATGATGACCAGAACAGAACATGATGAAGAAAGCAAAATACATAATTAAAACCCTAACCCACTTCTAACATAACATTATCTTTCTACCACTGTACAAGAAATACTTTTAACTGCCACTATCTATCTAATATCACCCACCACTATTAACCCCATTAAGACAGATACATAAAACAACTTTGTAAAGAAATCTTCCTAAAACAACATATTAGAACTGAGGAAAGAACCCGGCATTTCAAATGCTAAGTAGATCTGGTGGAGGTGACTGAGGTGGTGGTGATTGATGTGGTTGCACATCAGTTGTTGTGGCAGCTTCAACGGTGGACGATGGAGGCTGTGAGTTAGAATCGTCACTGGGGTTTGTTGAGTTGGGTGAACTTGGAAGCTCTGTTAATATCTGAACGACTTCTCTCATTGTGGGACGTTCGACGCTTTGTTCTTCAACACAGAGCATTGCAACGTAAAAAACATGCATTACCTCATGGAGTGGAACTGATGAGAGTCTTGGGTCTATTATCTTTAGTACTGCTTCCTTGTTTGAATCTGTCATTTTACGTACCCATTGCACTATGTCAACTCCGTCACCAAATTCACCGACTGGTTTTCTGCCACTTACTAGTTCTAAAAGAACCACACCAAAGCTGTATACATCGCTCTTTTCGTCAACTTTCAGAGTGTATGCATATTCTGCAAACAAATGTTGATCGAATTTAGAGGTTTTGCTTAATTATATATTAAACATATGTACAATGAGCAAATTGAATGTGATGACTCGCTTATTCGCATTCAAACTGAGCTAAGTTAATCATGACATAATGAATTAAATAACTATATTGTTATGTAGTCAATCAAACCAGAGAGATACCCAATATTTGAATGGAAACACAAAGTTATTCGATAAAACCAAAATCTATAACAAGAATCATACCTGGAGCAATATATCCATAAGAACCAGCAATTGCGGACATGCACTCGGAAGCACCAGAATCCTGCATAAACTTAGCAAGACCAAAGTCTGCAACATGAGCTTCAAAATTGGAGTCAAGAAGGATGTTGTTTGATTTCACATCACGATGAAGGATCATTGGTGAACAATCATGATGGAGGTAACACAGCCCCTTAGCTGCCTCAACTGCGATCTTGTACCGTGTGTCCCAGTGCAAATGACCTCCCTTCTTTCCATGGAGAACCTCTCCCAAACTCCCATTTGGCATGTACTCGTACACTAGAAGGTTTGTTTCATGATTCGAACAAAACCCAAGTAGTCTCACAATGTGACGATGTCGAATCCTACCCAACGTTTGTATCTCAGCATTAAACCCGTGATCATGAGAGGACCCTCTACTCATTCCAGGTAGTCTTTTCACAGCAACATTATCACCATTGGGCATCACACCTTTGTAAACAACTCCAGCTCCTCCCTTACCAATAATGTTTTCTTCCTTCAAAGAATCCAGAACATCATCACTTGTAAATTCCAACCTCTGAAACGCGGTTAGCTTCCAAGTACGAGAGTCATTTGCTTTCTTAATAGCTCGAGCTTTAAAGATTGCAGCAATAGCAAATAAAATCGAACAGATAAGTAAACCGATCACAAGAAGAAGCTTCAATGACGCAGTGAATGGTCCTTTAACATGTGGATGATGCGTACTATTAGAAACTCCAAACTTACAAGGTCCCAGATATGGACCACATAGTTCGGGATTTCCGACAAATGATGTTGAATTGAAGTAGCTAAATTGACCAGTTCCAGGAACTAAACCAGACAAATTGTTATATGAAAAATCGATGGAAGTTAAGCTCTGCATTGTTGAAATTGATGAAGGAATAGTACCAACAAGATGATTTCTAGATAAATTTAAGTAGTTCAAGATTCTCATACTGGTAATCTCCATTGGAATCTCACCTGATAGCTGGTTCCGACTAAGATCAACAAACGTTAGCAGCTTACATTTACTGATTTCAGGAACGATCGGACCAGAAAACCGATTATTACTAAAATCAATCTTGGATAACTGCTGCAACTTCCCAACATCACCAGGAATGCTTCCAGTGAAGTAATTCCCATCAAGTAGCAATTTTTGAACACCAGAAAATTTTCCAATTGAAGGAGGAAGCGAACCGATAAGCCGATTATTAGATAAACTAATTTGCCCAAGATTATCAGACACTGAATGAATATCAGGAAAACCACCAACTAATAAATTATCTTGAAGCTCCACTTGAGCTAATTTAGGTAAACTAAACAGCCCTCTCGGAATGGAACCATTAAGAAAATTATCACCCATACGAATTCGACTCAAAGACTCACATTTCCCAATTGATTCAGGTATCGGCCCCAATAAGAAATTCCCTAAAGCAATCAAAGTCTGAAGCTTATTACCAGAACAAAGATCAACCGGAAGAGTACCAGTTAATTTATTGGAGGATAAATCAAGAAGTTGTAGATTACCATTTCTTCCAAGATTTGGAGGAATACTACCTGTAAAGTTATTCTCCCAAAGCTGCAATACTTCTAATTCAGGCAACTCAGCAATAAACTCAGGAATTGAACCATATAATTTGTTTCGAAAAAGATTTAGCAATGTCAAATTCTTAAGCTCGGATAACTCAACAGGAATTCTACCAGTAAGCATATTATTTGATAAATCCATTGATTTTAAACTCTTAAGTTGTCCTAACTCGGCAGTTACCTCACCTGATAAAGCATTAACTTGAAGAAACAATGTATCAAGATTCTGCAACTTCCCTATTTCTTTAGGAATCTCACCTGATAAACCACAGTTCGCTAAATCCAATCTAACCAGCTTCGTCAAATTACCAATCTCCACCGGAATCCCACCTTCATAACTGTTGAAGTAACCGAGATAAAGTTCTCGAAGGTTTGATAGGTTACCGATTTCTTTAGGAATCCCACCTTCGAGTTCATTACCAGAAACTGCTAAATACTCAATAAATTCCCAACTACCATACTCAGGTGGAATTTTTTCCTTCAAAGAAATTGCCACCAAGATGAAGATGTTTAAGATTCTTCATTTCAGTAACCTCCACTGGCAATATCCCAGACATATTATTATTATAAAAATCTAAAACTTCCAACTCCTTCAAACTTGATAGCTCTGTAGGAAAACTTCCATTGAAGATATTATTAGAGATTCAAACTTTTCAAACCAGAAATCTGAGAGATTTCAACGGGAACAGGACCGGAGAAGGAATTTGAAGAGAGGGTAAGATTGATGAGGTTTTTGAGGTTTCCGATTTCTGGTGATAATATACCTGAAATGTTTAAGTTAGATAAATCCAATGAAATAACTTTACGATGTAAATCACATGATACACCTTTCCAGGTACAATGAGATGTTGATATATCCCATGATTTTAATGAACCTTCCGGATCTTCTGCAATGGAAGCTTTGAGTGTTAATAATGCTTTGTATTCTGGTATCACATGTTGTTTCCCATTTACTACAATGGAGATATTAACAAAGTAAACAAGGAGAAGAAGAACTGGAAATGAAAACGAAACTCTCATTTTCGTTCTCTGGTTCTAGAGAGAGAGAGTCGGTGAAAACTCAGTGAGTGAGTGTGAACTGTGAAGCAGTAGAAGTAGAAGCTGATGAAATAGAGATTTTTTTTGAAAATTTTAATATTATTTGAAATTTTTATTATCAATTAATTAATAGTATTTTGATTTTTAATGATATTTCTTGTTTTAATGGAATTATTGGAATTTGCTTTTTGGGTGTGCTTTTGTTTGCCGGGTCTTGTTAACTTGTATATCCAGCTTCTTTTACTCCCTACGTCCCTAATTAGATGAGCTACTTGTAGTTTGCACAAATTTTAAGGCAAGGAGGAAAGTGGAGTATATTTAAGTATTTTTTACAATTATACCCTTATGGGCAATAATTAGTAAAATTTAGAAACGATTTATCTCTTAAATTATACCATGCGTTTTTTTATAAACTTTATACCAGTTGAAAAGCGTTTTAAAAACACTCTGTGATGAATATAAACATAACTATCAAATTAGACATATTTCTTATAGAAAAAATAATCAATTAAAAGGGTAGTTTTAGAAATATCCCCTTGGTTAGTGAAATAGCTCATCTATTTGTGGACAAAACTAAAAACCAAGTAGCTCATCTAATTAGGGACGAAGGGAGTATTATTTTTATTTTTGGCGCCATATTTTTTATTTTTATTTTTACTCGAGGTTTAGCAGCTGTAAACATGGGTCGGGTCATCTGGAACAAGAGTAAAATCTGGAGTTCTTATTTATAAACCGGACCCATATAATCTAGAATCTAGGACCTAAACATGAATTAACTGCAGTTGAAATCGTTGGTAAGTAGGAATTAATGCAAATGGAAAATCATTTATTGGTTTTATTGGCCATGTAGATCTCGAGGAAACTTTACTAATCAGAAAAGTGAAGCTATCTGTATAATAGACCTGACTCATCATGGCACGTGTTGATGGGGTCGAGTTAAAATGCGATTCGTGTAATTATGAACGGACTAGATGAATTTGTTATAACTGGGAGCATCGTAAGTGATGGTGCTGTTGAAACACCATAGTGAGAGAAGGATGCTGAAGAAGAAGTCAATGTTTTTCTTTCTTTCTTGGTCGACTGAATTAGAGGGACACGAGAAATATGTCAGATAGATTTGGTCTCACTCGCATCTCTACTTAACCCAACCGTATTCAACTGGCGGTCTTACTCTTACGTGGATGGCGAAATTAACCTTGTAATTTATGATTAATTACGTGGTTTTGTTTTTATGCTGAATTATTTGAATATTACGGGTGGTCCCGAAACGAGAGTAGTGTGATTTTTGGTGTGTGGGAGAGGATGACATATGAGTCCTTTAGATTCACCAAATACGAAACACGCCAAGAAAGCAAATCGGAAGATACTTGTGGCGTGTTGTTCCAAGACAGACTATATACTCTTCGGGTGCCTTCGAGCGACCACAGTCATCGACTATAACTAAAAATTGGTCGAAAACCCAGACACTACGAAGAGGAGTATCGATCAAATACCAGACTATTGTGAACACGGAAATCAAGTGTAGTCCGCGTGATCACAAACAATCTTAACATGAATTGAATACATGCATTAAAGTGCGAGTAAAGTATAGTATGCATAGGTAGATGATGATTCATGGATTCCAAACCCCGCGAGTTTGTCATGATCTCGTCATCATCCCCAAAGTGATAGATCCGAGACATGAACACGTAAATGAAACTATACAGTACTAGAGGTAAAGGAGACGATGGTTTACGTGGTTCGGCACTAAGGCCTACGTCCACGGATCGGAGATATTCACTATAAAGTAAATGCGGTTACAAAAGTAAGGAGACGATGATATACGTGGTTTATGGAGAGATTCTCCATAAACACATACTTACTTCTCACTATTCTCTCTCCTATTCCTTAGTTCTACCCTCGACCCCCTTTTCTGTGGAAGGGGTATTCATATATATAACTAAATCAAGTGGGTCCAGCGACAAGGAGTACATGGAGACCTTATCTTCTTGTGCTCTGTGCATGGTCGCGCGGACTTCCTTGTCACTCCGCGGCTTCTATAATACCCACGCTCGTTACTGTTGACCTATCCTCGCTTTCTTCGTGGGTCGTCGACACGTGCCCTCGGCGGCATTAAATACGAGTGGTTGGGGCTATCCGATCCAGGTGCCCGGGCGGTGTCGGTCCTCCCTTGTCACGTACGTGTCGGTTGGACTATCCCCAAGTTGATTACATCTTACCTCGTGATGGGGTAGAGTAACTCATTGGTGTTGCGTGGGATCATCTATTTTGGATGCTCCTCATCTTATTGTTGGTCTTGTGAGATGGCACGTTGTCTAGACGCCATGGATGCCCCTATGTGTCATCCCTCTTTAGGACATGGCCTCCGTGGGCTCTGCTAGTACACGTGGCGATGGAGATAAATAAGTGTACTTACAATTTGCCCCTCTTCTTGTGGTGGGCGTTTAGCTTTTGTTGGAAGAAGAATCGTGTGGTACGTTTTTATCTCCCTCCTCATAACTTCTCCTAAAAGGTGCTACTGC
The DNA here is from genome assembly GCA_023531295.1 of Papaver armeniacum. Classification (NCBI taxonomy): domain Eukaryota; kingdom Viridiplantae; phylum Streptophyta; class Magnoliopsida; order Ranunculales; family Papaveraceae; genus Papaver; species Papaver armeniacum. The sequence goes on from JAJJWW010014153.1 coordinate 40,777, forward strand.
ATTTATTGTGCACGTTTCCCATATCCAGGCCATAAGCGCCCTTTGGGTAGTGGACCAGTTTTCTCTTGGTCTTATAAAAGAGAAGAATGAGAGAATGTGAATTTAATTCACATTCTCCATTTATTCTACGTTCTTTTGTCTTCTTCATCTTCTTAACTTCCTCGACACCATTGTTCTTTGCTGATTCGTTGCTGCTTCTTCTTTATCTTTGTCGTCACTTCATTGCCACCTTTGTTCTTTGCTTGCTTTACTCTTTGAGGTTCGGGTATAATTTTTTATTAGTTTAATCACCATGCCTAACCTGTTGAGTTCTTGATTTTACGGTGATGCGTTGATGATGAATTTAATTTTATGTATATCACGGGATTTGAGAGTTGACGCCAGAGTCGTATGTTTCATTGGTCATGCTTTAATTTTATCTTTCTTCTTTTGAGTTGGAATAATAGTTTGAGAGTTTAAGTAGTTGTAGATGAAATCTAGGGTTTTCTTCACGTTTCTTTGTTGTTCTTGAGATTTTCTTGCTTTTCGATCTTCCTTGCCTCGACTTGCACTTTTATTCGTGTTTGTGCTGCGAGACATGTCCAGACCATCCGCGGGTCCCTTACCAAACTCCTCCGTCGAGTCCTCACGGGTCTCCTCGGAGTGATTCCAATACTAGGGGTGGAGCCCGCCTTCACTTACCAGGGATAATCCTCGGGATGGACGAACATCCTCGTCCCTTGGTCGAGATCTTCACTTAAAGGGGTGATCCACCGCGAGGGGTCTAAATATGCCGTGAATCGCCCTAGAGGTGAGTCTCTTGAGCGGCGGGAATCCGCACCGAGCCTTTAAATGTGCGGCCTCTCCGCTCCAAGCCTCCACCGCGGACTAATGCACCCGTGCCTAGTTCGAGTAAGTCAACTAAGACTCTGTCTTCGAAGAGAAAGGCTGCGGAGATAGAGTCTTCGGGAGATATAGTTCTTCCTAAGAAGAAGGCTGCCGGGTTGCGGAAGATACTACGGGAGATGCTTTCGAGGAAGACTCGTTGTTACTTTTCGTCCTTTACCTTTGGGTAATAAGAAGTTTACCTTCCGACACATTGATCTTGAGGCCTTCAAATTGAAGCATGGTCTTGACACTTCCAAGTTCGTTTTTATGCCTACGATAAAGATATAACTTATGAGATGGTTACCAATTACAAGTATGATGCCTTTCATTTCTTGACGATAGTGGGTGCTTTCGAGGCTGGTTTGATGTTACCCTTGTATAAAGCGGTGATGATTTCTACTAGGGTCTTGTCTAGCAGCGATCTTTGCCAAGAAAAGTCATAATCGCGGGGTGCAACGGTTGACGAGGAAACTATCTTCGCCATCTTCGTGAATGCTATCTTCGTAGTAAGGGGCAAACGATGATGACTTGATATGCCCCTAAATTAGAAAAGGAGAAAGGGTGGTATACTCTGAGAATTTTAACAAATCCTTTGGAGATTACGTTAACAGGAATACTCGTAAACCGTGGTGCGTGAGTCTGCGGAACATTGCTTACGCAAGGGGGAAGTTCGACTTTTGAGTGAGGTAAGTGATTCCAAGATGGCGAGGGTTCACAGTGCCGAAGGTCTTCCTATTCCGCTTATGAGAGGATTAAGCGTGATCATGACTATGAATGGTCTTGCTTTGTTCTTGAAGTCGTTGGTCAGTGGGCCTATGGTTGGGTCCCTGGACCCCATGGTTGGCGACCCCTACTGGCGCCGGTCCTCATCGCGAAGCTTCTCCCGCTCGTTATGCCCATTACGCCCTTGGCGGATGAGTTTTGTAGGCATGGATTTTGCTTATAATCGCGATGTTGACGACGCGGAAGACGAAGATATCCACGATGCTAACCTTTTTCGCGGAATGCGATGTTGCTAAGGTGTGTTGTTTGTTTTCTATGTATATATGCCCATTCGTTTTCTTGAATAATATTGATTATGCTAAGGAAAGGAGATGCCGATGGCTCTTTTATCATTATGTGTGGTAGGTGCGTAGAGACAAGAGGATCAATCCGAAGCAGTCGTCGAATTCTCCCACCGAGGGTTCTACACACTTCGAGGATGTGAACGAGTCCGTGGATGGTGATGAGGATGTTTCCAGACGGGGAAGAGCGAAGTGAGACTTCTCCGCCCATTCAAGAAGTAGACAGTATTAGGTGGGAGCGTTGGTGGAGGTGGTGGTGGTCGGGTGGTGGTGGTGGTGGTAATGATCGGTGAGGGGGCTACCAAGGATGGGGATGGTGGTGACAAGGATGTTGTGGACAAGGGTGCTTGGGGATGTTGGGGACAAAGTGCTTGGGGATGTTGGGGACAAGGGTAAGAAAATTGCTCTTGATAGTGGTGACAAGGATGGGGATGCTTCTTGCGAGTTTTCCTTTGGTAAGGTTTTATCAGGGAGCAATCATTTGACATGGCCACGATTATGGGGCTTGTCTCGGACTTCAATCTTGCTTCCCGATGGTGATGGTGGAATGTCCTTAAGGATAGGCGTGGGGGTGACCCCACACGTGGATACGATCTTTGGGTTTTGGCGGTGCATCCAGAGGTTTGTGTCGGCACCTCCTCCACTTCTTTGGTGGGGTTTTGGCGCTAAGTACTACGGTGCCTCGCTTGGTGGGACGTCCTTAGACTCTCCCTCGGATGACTTCACGCGGTCCTTGGTCACGGATGGTGATGATCTTTGTTTTGGCGTGGTTGCAAAAGAAAAACTTGCTTATCGTGCCTCGTCCCTTTTTTGTGATTGAGGGGAAAGAGTTCGGACTCGTTTACTCGTCGGCATATGGAGCTAACCCGGAGGAGGTGGTAGCTCGAGGGTGGGGCGAGAATCTTGTGACCGGCGGGATTGATCTCGTGGTGGATCCTCCCCCTACGGTTCTGGCATGATGGCCATTCTTGATGGGTACCGAGACAATTATCCCCAACAGCGGTTATTGGAGGTTTGTCCTGCTCTTTCTACCCCTAATTTTGCTTAAATGTGTTGTGAACTAATTTCCCTTTTTGATTGATAGATGACGAGGAGTGAGTATTGTTACCATCATCTTTAGGCTCTTCAAGGCTAAGTCTCTCAAGCTAGAAGGAAGCTCGGCATTGTGAAGAGACGCTTTCGGGGGGTTGAAGCTTCGGTCTCCGCTAAAGATGAGGAAATAGCGGAGTGAAAGTGCAGCTTAGCGTAAGGAAGCGAGCGGGGACGCGGAAGAGGCAAGGCTGCGTTACGAGGTGGCCTCGGTTAAGGCCAAGTTAGCGGTTCTTTGAGAAGAAATCTTCGTCTATTTCAGTGCATCTCCTCTTCTTTGGTAGTTTCTGCTCCTTATATGTTCGAGTTTTCTCCTTCTTCCCTCCTCCCGTCTTTGTCTTGATGGGTGGAGTCCCAGAGTTGTTGTGGCTTCGGAATGAGAGAACTCGTCAAAAGGTCGCATTGCGAGTTAGTTGAAAAACTTAAGAGTGAATCGGCGAAATGGAATGCCCGCGCGGATGTTCATAACGCTATGGCCGAAGAATGGCGTAAGAAAAGCTTTGCTTGGTAGATCTGCAAAATCGAAACAACCATGGCTAGTCATTTGTTCAACGGGGCTCTTTTATGGACGGGATAATCTTGAGAAAGCCCGCGATCAGATCTCCTCTTTAGAAATTAAGCTTAACGTTATGGAAGGCGAGCTGCGGCGGCGCGGTCTTCTCATCCCTCGGATGTGCGGGCTTATATGCGGCGTCTTGCTAATGAAAGAGACGATGCTAGGGCGGAATCTAGTGCTCTCGGTAGTGCTTTTCCAGCGTCTCGAGGCGATGTGGCCCGTCGGTTTGAGCGTGAGAAAAACTTAGAGGTGACTATGTATCGTCTTAACAAGGGGTTGGAATCGAAGAATGATGAGGTTAATCGATATCGTCATTCGGACTCGATGCTTCGAGATGACCTAAGCGCGAGTCGGTATGCTCATAATCTTGCGGGTAGATTATGATAGGTTATCAAATGAATATGATTATGCGCGAAGCAAGGGATTCTGCGGTTGATCATTGTGAAGGTATACGTTTTTGTCATCGAGTGTGCTTTGTATTGTATTTGTTATAAGCTGTTCTTTCTCTATTATCCGCGAGCTCAGGGGACAGCTTCGAGTGCGGATGACAAATTTTGAAGCTCGAGGCTAAGGTAGTTCAATTGGAGGGCCAAGTCAATTACCATCGTGGCCTGGCCTTGTCTCGGGAGGAAACGGCTGAAGCATGCCAATCAAAAGGTGGACCTTCTTTCCACTTCCCTAAGTCAGCCGAGATGAAGAGTATAGCCATAGGCTTCGTGGCTCGTAAGCGGTTGGCGCGAAGAGATTAATAGAACTCTTTGTGAGATTGAGTTGGATCTCAGGAAAAACCATGGGTTAAACAAGAATTATACTCGGCGCCCTGAGCCTGCGCTCCCTTCGAGGCTCTTGGGCCCTCCTCGGTGGTAGTGTTCCTTCCTCGTTTGAAGGACAAACCCATGGATAACGCTCCTTCCCAGTAGATCATATCTAGTATGCTAGGGATTGATCTCGAGTTGCTTATCCCTTTTGGCGTTTTTGCTACTCTTCTTGCTAGGCTTGTAATCATTTGCCATGTACTAGATCAAACTTTGGTGTTTAAATCTGAATTTGTATTTTGTTGAATTTGCATTTATCGGCTTTACTAATTAAGTTAACGTAATGAGTACTTCCGTAGTGTTTACTATCCAAGGATGTTGATCTTTGAATTTGAGAAAGTGTATTGTTTGTGCAATTCGTAGGTTGATATCCCCGGAATTGTCTTGTGACCTTGCACCCGTCCGGCTAATTCCTTGGCCGGGGATTCTGAACGGTGGGGGGTCGGCGACGTTCAAGGATATATTCCATTGAGTTCGCGGCTTGTAATATTGCTCGGGTATCTCGTTCTCAGGAAGTCGCCCCACGGTCGTACACTTATAGCCGCTTACGGGGAGTTCAAGAGATTGCATGTGTATGCTCCGATATATTGCATGCGTGTGCTTTGTATGGGATATTGCCGGTATATTGCGGTGGGTAGATCCACGCTTTGTGCGGGATATCCCTCTCACTAAGTATAATGTCAATTCTTAATAATAGTAATTGCACAACGATTTACGTGGTTCGGCCTTAAGGCCTACATCCACGGGGTAACGATAGTATCGATATTTTATTAAGGTGTGATATGGTTTTCAATGTACATTGTGTAGGTAGTATATACATGTGTCTCATATGGTATAGGTTGTGGGTTTTGAATAAATTGAAATGCGCGTGAGTAATGAATGGGATATGATACTTTGAAAATGAAAGCTTGGATTGATTGAAAAGTTAAGGTGCGTTACTCCTTTGTCAGAGATAGAAACATGTGGACTTGCAAGTCCGTTTTCTTCTTACGAAATGCACACTTGAGCGGTTGGTCATGGGTAGTATGGCTTGAGATATTTGGCATTCCACGGATGCATGAGGATTTCCCCTTTCCAGTTGCGCGAGATAGTAAGAGCCATTTCTGCGATGTCGTGTATTACGTAGGGTCCTCCCCAAGTTGGTGCTAATTTTCCCCACTTCTTTTCTTGGTATTGGGGAATGGTCCTCAACACATACCGCCCTTCTACAAAATTCCTAAGTTTCACTTTTTTGTTATATTCTCGGAATGACTGCGTTGGTAGTTTTCCATTCTTTGCGGTGCGCTTCTCTCCTTTCTTCGAGGTCGTCGAGCTTTTCCAACATCATGTCCGTGGTGAGATTCTTTTCCCATGCTTGTCTTTGTAGTTGGAAGTAGAATTTCCATGAGGATTCGCATACACTTTCCGTACGTGAGTAAAAACGGGGACTCTCCCGTGGTGATCTTCGAGTCGTCCTATATGCCCATAGAACGTTATGTAGCTGTTCACACCACCGCCCCTTGTACTCGTCTAGTTGTTTTTTAAGGATAAGTGCCAAAGTTTTGTTTGTGGCTTACCTTGTCCATTGCTTTGTGGGTATATGGGGGTGGATTTGTTTTTCGAATTTTGAAGGTGTCGAACGACAAGTCAATATTCTTTCCTTGTAGTTGTTTACCGTTGTCGGAAACTATCTCTGCGGGGATGCCAAACCTGCAGATGATATTTTGAAAAATAAAAGTAAAGACGTCTGAATCCCAAATTCTTGCCAGTGCCTTTTCTTCTACCCACTTGCTAAAGTAATCCGTTGCCACTATTAGGAATCTTCTTTTCCCTGTCCCTGATACGAGTGGGCCTACTATGTCGATCCCCATTTCCCAAAGGGCCACGGACTGTCCACAGAATTCAATTTTGTGGCTGGGGCGTGGATTCGTTTGCCAAATCTTTGACATTCTTCGCACCTTTGCGCCATTCTAGCAGCGTCTCGGATCATGGTTGGCCGCAGTAGCCCTGTGTCTTCGCCTTATCTGCAAGGGATCTCATTCCACTGTGATTCCCCGCGTCTCCTCTATGGATGTCTTTCAAGATGATATGTCCCTCTGATCGAGACAGACAGCGACGAAGTGGCCCGAGGAATGATTTTCTGTATAAGGTTCCGTCTCTTAGCTCGTACATCCCTGCTCTGGATTGTACTTTCCTAGCTTTATTTGGTATCTGGGGAGTTTCCCTCTTTTAGGAAAGAGTGGATTTCGGTTCTCCAATCGCTTCTTGATCGTAATCGTCGTCCTCATCGACTTGTCGCGTGATGTCATCGTTCGAAGTCGTCGAAGATGTGCTCTCCGACATCATCATCGAGAGATATCTTCCTCCTTAGACTTGCGTTGGTTAGCCGCACATGTTTCTTGGGGCTTGATGGATGGTTCGTACACTCTTGTTATCTTGATTTCTTCGACATCCTCATTTTTAAGCATGGCTGATATATATGCCGGGGCATCTGCGTGTACGAGCTCCTTCCTACGCGGATGTCGAAATTTGATTTTTGGTATTTGGAAACCAACGTTTGTACCAGAGCCATGTATGCCATCAGTGTCTCGTCATACACATTGTATTCGTAGCCTATCTGCCGTATGATTAGTTGTGAGTCACTTGTCAACCGTACTTCTTGTATCCCTAATTTAATTATCAAGCGGAGGGCATGGACCACTCCTTCGTACTCTACGATGTTATTTGTATGGCCTTCAAATTCCAATCTGAATGCATGCACGATCCTATCCCCAGTGGGCGTGGTGATGACGATGCCTATCCCCGCGCCCTCTCTATTTTTGGAGCCGTCGACAAAGACCTCCCATTGTCGTGGGTTCATTGGTTCAAGAATGTTATTTGGCTCCTTTTGTTTTTCCATTTCAGGGGCACCCGCGGCCCTCCATCCTTGCATGCGCACCTCTTCTTCGTTGTCCAAAGGTAGGTCTGCTAGAAAGTCCGCTAACACTTGCGATTTAGGAGTGTTGAAGCTCATAGTGGATATTGAATTGGTCGAGGTATGTGCTCCATTTCGCTATGCGTCCTACCTTTCCTGCCCCTTTGAGGATGGCTTCTAAGGGCGCTCGGCATGGGATACGTATGTCATGCGTTAAGAAGTACGTCCTCAATTTTAATGTAGACCATACGATGGCTAAGATGAGTTGTTCGATTCTTGTGTAGTTTCTTCCTGCGGAATTCATAGTCTTGCTGACATAATAGATCGGCTGCACATCCTTTGTGTGGGTCGACAAATGCTGCGCTTCTTGCATCGTCATTTGCTGCAATGTATAGTGCCAAAACTTCGTCGAGTGCGGTTTTTCGAAGGATAGGGATCTCTGCTAGGTACTGTTTGACGCCTAGGAAAGCTTCTTCGCATTCTGCGTCCACTCAAATTTCGTCCCCTTTTTTAGTATGTTAAAAAAGAGTTTGCACCTATCAGAGGATCTTGAGATGAATCTTCCCAGGGCTGCTAGGGATCCATTGAGCTTTTGTACTTCTTTTAGGTTCTTTGGGGATGGCATGTCTACTATGGCTCGGATTTTTACGAGATCTACTTCAATGCCCCTTTTTGTCACCAGGTACCCAAGGAATTTTCCCGATGTTACTCCGAACGTGCATTTTTCCGGGTTGACCTTCATATTGTGTTCTCTCATAGCTTCGAAGATGTCCCTCGGGTCCTGGTGGTGGTTCTTCCTCAATCTGCTCTTGACGAGCATATCGTCAACATAGACCTCTAGGGTCCTGCCAATCCACGGCTTGAAAATAGCATCGACCATCCTTTGGTACGTTGCTCCCGCATTCCGGAGTCCGAAAGGCATCCTTACATAGCAATAGAGACCGTGGGGTGTGTAAAATCTTTGTATGTTGCTTGATCTTCTTCTGCTAAAAATAGTTGGTTATACCCAGTATCAGTCCATGAATGATAACTCTTCGTATCCTTCTCTGCGTCGACTAGCCGATCAATCTTTGGGTAACGGATAACTATCCTTGGGGCATGCTTTGTTCAAGTTGGTGAAGTCGATGCGGTCTGACCCTCCATTCTTCTTTGGTACTATTACCATGTTAGAGATCCAAGTAGGATATTTGACTTCTTTTATAAAACCGGCCTCCAACGGCTTTCGCGATTCCGTTTTCTCTGCTTTGTGATACTCGTAGCCACCTTTCGTATCTTTTGTCGTACGGGGGTGTGCCGGGTTTAATGCGCAGACTCATGTTTCACTTTGTCTTGGTCTATTCCGGGCATATCGGATAGTTTCCATGCGAAGATGTCCGCGTATTCCTTTAATAGTTTTATTAGTGAGGCTTCGCGTTCTCCGCCCATTAGAGTTCCTATCTTGATCTTTCTTGGGTTCTCGCTCCGTCCTATGTTAACTTCCTTCACTTGCCTCCAAGGATGTAAACGTGGGCTTCGGTTCCCCCAAGGTGGGGGACTTTCTTTAATTGCTATTTGGTAGGCTCAGATTCTTTGTTTGCGAGAGCGCCCTGGTTAGCATTTGATGTTGATGCCTCCGTGTTCCCTACGGAGTTCCCCTTAGACAAGTTTTTTCCTGAGATCTCTTCCAAGTATTCGTCGATGGCTTTGTCCTTGGATATTGCTTTGTTCCGGGCCTGCATGATTCTTCTTTTCTCATCTTCTTCATTGTTGAGCCGTATTTGCATTGCCTGGCATTCCTTTGCGGAAACTTGATCACCCTTGATTTCCATTACCCCTAAAGGAGTAGGAAACCTAAGGTATTGATGGTAGGTGGATGCGACTCCCTTAAGTTTGTGGACCCATTTTCGTCCAATAATGGCATTGTAGGGTGAAGGCGTGTTCACCACACTGAAGCGGGCGTTAACTTTCATGGGACCTGCGTCTACTTGCAAAATAATATCCCCGATAGGCTTCGTAGCCGTGCCATTGAACCCGTAGATGGTGTAGTGCGAGGTCAAGAGTTGCTCGTCATTAAGCTCCATACGCTTGAAGGTATCATGAAACAGGACGTTTACGGAGCTCCCTCCATCAATGAGTATTTTCTTTATGTTGCATCTGCGATTGGCGGAGTGAGGATCAAAGGGTCGTTGTGATCTTCCATGTCATCCTCAATGTCCTCGGCCTCGAAGGTTAGGGTGCGTTCATCCATTCTTCGTGCTCTTCCACTTCTTTCCGTCTAAGTTGTAGAGCTCACAATAGTCTTCAAATTGCTTCCTCGAGTCTTTTCCCTATCTGTGCGGTTAGGGTTGGTTCTTTGTTTTCCGAAGCAGGATATAGTGTTCGGTGTACGGTTACCCTTTGGCAATTGGACATGTTTCTTTGCGTTTGGTTCTGGTCCTCCGTTCCGGCCTTTTCTATATACTTTTGAGATCCCCGCATCAATCGGCTTTTGTATCGCTATCTTAAGATTTTTGCACTTCTCGGTTGGGTGCCGTAGAAACGGTGGAAATCGCAATACTCTTTGGATTCTGCTGAGGAGAGCGGTGGTTGTTTCCCCTTAGACCAAGGCCAGTCTAAGTCTTCACGATCCTTGATCTCCTTTAAAATGCGTGAGTAGGCTGGCATTGAGCTTTGTGTAGACTCGGTCTTCAAATTTTCTTCCACCCCTTTTGTGGTCGTCTTTAGATCCTTTTGGCGTTCGCTTGATCTGCATTCGCTAGTTCCGCGGAATTGGTCCGTGGGGGTCGTTGAGCTTTGTGCTCTCGGGTTCTCTATTTGAATTTCTTCCAACCTTGCATGTTTTTCGATGATTATCCTCAAATCTCCCTACGTGGTTGGAGAGGTACGGTGGATTTCAACAAACAAAGGGCTCATCTGTCAAGTCCCCATTTGTAACAATTAATACTCACCACGGGATCCACATGTCCTATGGCTTGACATATCTTGTGCCACCTATCCGTGTATTCTCGAATGGACTCCTTGTATTTGATTGCAAGTGAGAAGAGCTTGTCCATCCCTGTGTTTACAACCTTGTTGTACATATAGGTAGCCAAGAATTTTAGTGAGTTGATCATACGAATTGATGCATCCAGGCTTGAGGTTATCAAACCAAGATAGCGCGGATCCTTTCGGACTTGAAGGGAAGTATACGCAAAGTATAGCTTCGTCGTGGCCCCATCGGCCATTACCACATTGTAATATCGTAGGTGAGCAGCGGGATCGGTGGATCCGTCGTAACACTCAAAGGATGGGACCAAGGGCACTTACAACGGTATGATAGCGGTAATAGCCTGTTGTGCGAGTGGGGTGGTGTTGGCTTCCTTCATAACCTGTTCTAGTCTTCCACCTCCCTGTCTGGTTTTGATTTGATTGATCTCTGCTAACATCTCTGCGCGGAGACTCTCCATTGCCAAACAGTGTTCTTCTTGAATGGAAGGCCGTGCCTTCCTTGTAGGTTTTGACGTCGTGGCCTCCTCCTCATCATAGTAGTCTGACGTGTCCGGGTGATAGTCAGGGTCGGGCCTTCTATTATTCCGCGCACCTCTTTGGTTGACTATTGCAAGTGTGTTCTCGAGGATCATCCTCCGGTCTCTGTCGTACCGCTGAGTTAGCCTCGTCCTGCTGATTCTCTAGCTCCCGCGCTTTGGAGGATCTTCTCTCTTAATTCTTTGGTTCTCTTGGGCTAGTAAGGCCACAGCGTCCGCATATGTCTGCTGATTCCGTTTTAGTTCTTCTAATTGCGCCAAAAACTGCGCAGACTGGTTTGATGCTTGATTTATTCCTATCTGAACCTGAACTTGTCCCTCGGGGGCCGCGGTGTTGATTTCCACTGCTATCTGTCTACCCGGCTCTATCATTTCGTAGGATCCTGCGTGCAGTTGTTCGTTTGCTCGTTAGTGCGGCATCCCATAGGGGGGTTACGGATTACTGATTCTGCCACTGTTTCTCGAGGTTCCGTAGGCCTGGTTGTAGCTGTCACTTTGGAGGCGACCATTTGAGAAGTTCCTTCGGTAGGTGTAGTGACCTTTGCCGCCGCGGGCCTTCCTTGCTTCCATTGCGATGATGCCGCATATGAAAGGAATGTGCTTTCAGCTCCATTCTGCGTCTTGTCCCATTTGTGAGTCCCGCGCCCTTTTGTTTGCTCCTTGTTACTACTTGGCGTAGTCCTATGTGCCTCTTTTGAAGGTACCTTTGTCTTTAGGCATCTTTGTTCCTTTCCATTGCAATATTCTGCTTGTGAGAGAACATGGAGGTAAACCGAGACAAAAAGTCCACGGGTTAGTTGTTAGTTCAAACTTGATTTCATAAGCTCGATTTCTAGTGGTAATGAGTGTACTCGGCTGTTAGTTTGGCGAACAATACGAAAAACATAGACGGATGCGGATTTAACCGAGATAAGGTCCATGGGTTGTTGTTTGCAAAAAGTCTAAATCTCTTGGTGGAAATTATGTTCGAAATATCGATTTAAAACCCAGTCTGTTGGTTTAAAGGTTACGCAATGCCAGATTTGTTGGTAGAAAATACAATAGACGTAAATACATGCGAAAAGATAGCCCCAACCTCAGATCTGCTAGTTAAAAGTTCGTAAAGGCCCGGATCGGCTATTAGATAGCACAAAGAGTACGGATACATGTGAAAAGTGAGTTTAAACGAGAGATCGCCTCGTTCTAAACAAAATTTTTGAGTTACCATAAAGTCACGAGAGAAAGATAAATCTTTTACCGGGACAAGGTCCCCTGTTTCTAGCGCCAAATTGTGAACACGGAAATCAAGTGTAGTCGCGTGATCACAAACAATCTTAACATGAATTGAATACATGCATTAAAGTGCGAGTAAAGTATAGTATGCCTAGGTAGATGATGATTCATGGATTCCAAACCCCATGAGTTTGTCATGATCTCGTCATCATCCCCAAAGTGATAGATGCGAGACATGAACATGTAAATGAAACTATACGAGTACTAGAGGTAAAGGAGACGATGGTTTACGTGGTTCGGCACTAAGGCCTACGTCCACGGATCGGAGATATTCACTATAAAGTAAACGGTTACAAAAGTAAAGGGAGACGATGATTTACGTGGTTTATGGAGAGATTCTCCATAAACACATACTTACTTCTCACTATTCTCTCTCCTATTCCTTAGTTCTACCCTCGACCCCCTTTTCTGTGGAAGGGGTATTCATATATATAACTAAATCAAGTGGGTCCACTGACAAGGAGCTGTGGAGACCTTATCTTCTTGTGCTCTGTGCATGGTCCGCGGACTTCCTTGTCACTCCGCGGCTTCTATAATACCCACGCTCGTTACGCTGACCTATCCTCGCTTTCTTCGTGGGTCGTCTGACACGTGCCCTCTGAGCAGCATTAAATACGAGTGGTTGGGGCTATCCAGTCCGTGCCGAGGCGGTGTCGGTCCTCCTTGTCACGTACGTATCGGTTGGACTATCCCCAACCGTTGATTACATCTTACCTCGTGATGGGTTAGAGTAACTCATTGGTGTTGCGTGGGATCATCTATTTTGGATGCTCCCTCATCTTCATTTGTTGGTCTTGACAGATGGCACGTTGTCTAGACGCCATGGATGCCCCTATGTGTCATCCCTCTTTAGGACATGGCCTCCACGTGGGCTCTGCTAGTACACGTGGCGATGGAGATAAATAAGTGTACTTACAATTATAACCAAAAACCAAACTATATTTGGTCGATAGTATGGTTTTGGTCGGGCGTAATTTAAGACTACGCCCGACATCAGGCGCAAATATTAGTTGCGTTTCGAGTGGGGCGTAATTTTAATTTGCGCTTGGTAGTCAGGCGCAAATAATAGCTTAAATACATTTCAAACGTAACTTTAATCTACGCCCGATGGGACGTAGTTTACATTTGCGCCTGATATCGAGCGGTATGTTACAATTGCGCCTCAACCAGGCGGTATGGTTCCATTGCGCCCGATGGGACGTAACTTTAAAGTCCGCCTAAAGCCAGGCGCAGTTATTAGTTACGCCTTAACCTATATGGGGCGTAATTTTAAACTACGCCCCATGCCTCCACCAATTTTAAACTAGGGCGTAATGTTACATGTACATTTTCTTTGGAACTGCAAAAAATTCTCTGTTGTAGAAACTTTTGAGGAGAACCAAATAGTGGGTACTACTTTTTTTTTTTGTGTGATTAAACTCATTATTAGAGCATAATCAAGCAGACCTTTAAAAAAAATTGTTTTGTTTGAATTTTTGAAATTCCGATGGGAGATTAGTAGATTACCTAGCCATTAACATGGTAAAGCTATATAGGGAGCGGATTACCTAGCTATTTCTGCTATTCTTTATTCGTATCTGCAGATGCTTTGACTTCTCACACACAATTTTGATGGAAAACTTCTTTTTTAAAGTTAGCAGAGATGAAGAGGGCTTATAATAAATTATTGGAATTCATGGGGATGATAACAAAGGGTTTTTTTACAATTAATTTCATCAACAGCTGTTCAATTATCATCAACGGCTAAAACTTGGTAATTTTGTTCGTGCCCCATCAGGCGGGTTTCCCAGTTGCGTCCCATCAGGCGTAATTGCAATTCACGCCCCATTGGGCGTAGTTCAGTGTTACGCCCCATCAGGCGTAGTGTTTTAATTGCGTCCCACCAGGCGTAGTGTTTCAATTGCGTCCCGTCAGGCGTAGTTTCAAGTTACGCCTCTCCTTCGGACGGTTTTATATATTACGCCCCACACCAAACGCAATTTTAGGCTACGCCCGAGCTTGAGCGTAAATTAAAGTTACGTCCCACCGAGCGCATTTTATACCTACGCCCCATATCAGACGAACTCTTATACATCCGCTCCACCAAATTTATTCCAGCACCGTAACGTCTCAGTACTGACTAAACCCATTTTTTTAGTTTTCATTTGGTATTTAGTCTTTAGTTATAATCGTATGACTGCAGTTGCTCTTACCAAACTGTCATTGCTATGTGATTTCTTGAGTTGTAGTTGTAATGGGCGAGCATCTTTTGATTTTGATCAAAATGATTGGAGCCGTGTCAAATAATATTCGACAATAACACTTTTAAGAATAAGATAATTGAAAACTCTCTTTCCTCTTTTTCCCACTCCCCTCGTGCGATTTCCGGCGAACTCCCACTGCTCAGATCTGCTCCTTTTGGGTAGATCTGGGCAGTACCCCTTTTTACCCTTCCATTGTTGTTAGATTTTCTTTGTTTTAGTTAGGATTTAAATGTTTTTTAGATTTAGTTTTGGGTTTCACCCATACTTGCCGGCGGCAAGCTATCTACGTCTTCATGGCGGATGTCTTTGTGCTCTTAGGGCATCCTATCTCGACTTCAGTGGTCGTTTTATGTTGGGTTTACAAGGTTTCAAGTACATCTCCGATGATCTCCGGCGACCGGAAACTTCATCGGAAAAATCAAGAACGAAAGAAAATCACTCCTATGGGGTATCTCTTTCTCAAGAAGAAGAAAACTATCAAAAATGGCGGAATCTTAATCCGAAAACCATTTCTCCACCGATTCAATCGGTTCTCTATTCATACTTGTTTCTAGTCTTTTGCCAATTTTCTTTCTCTTCTCTTGTGAGAATAGTTGGTGTTGTACTAGAATTGTATGGTATTTCATTATGTTTCTTAAATCTTGATGTATTGAAACCCTTTGTAGCCTAACTTTACTATCAATGAAGTTTGAGTTTATCAAAAAAGAAAAAGAAAAAAAAAACACTATTAAGAGTATCTCCAACGTGTGTAAAAAAACTTACGAAGTTGTTAGGGTAAACCATGGCTAAAGGCAGTTTTAGGGATAGAATGTCTACAAGGTTTGCTTGGATTAGGAAATTTGTATAAAGATTTGGAGTAGTGTTTTTCAAATTTAGTGTTTCCTAATTAAGGTAAGAAACTATTTTAGAAGTACTACGAGATTTGGGGAGCAAGGATGTAAGTACTATATAAAAAGGCTTATATGGTGAAATAATAATTATCCTCTTGGTAATCCTCTTGGTAGGGGTGAGGAACACAATCATTGTGTCCTACAATCTTTGGTGGTAGGGCGAAATCTAGGTGAGAAGAGTGACTTGTAGAAAAAGCGGTTATGGGAGAAATCTAAATTTTCTAGTGTTCATATGAGAGAACCTAGAATTCATGATGTTCTTCATGTTCTTATCTAAAATTTAAGCAACCATGGCGGTGGAGGTTTATGAAAGAATAAGAACAAAGAAAGAGGTAAACTCTTTGCATATATGTTTTTTCGTTTATCGCTAGTGGGATATAAAACTAGTTGATTATATGATTTGTATCGATGTAATAAATTGTTATGATAAAGAAAGATTCTCGGGGTGGTTTTGGCCGTGGATGTAGCCTACAAAGGGTAGGTGAACCACGTAATCTTTATGTCAGTGTGATTGTTTATTGTCGTATTGATTATATATTCGTACTAGTATTATCGATCATGTTAATCTAGAGATGTAAGTAAAGGATTCGAGCTAAGTTATCCAAAGTAGGATGTTTCATGGAATTGACTTCCATGGAAACATGCTTGGTTCGAAATGAATGTAACTTCGATTTCTCGGCGAAGTCTTATTAAGACCTTTATTTAAGAGGTTTACACATGTAGTAAATATAAGAACCCATAGTTAATAAACTATCTCCAATACCATACGATTTAACCCTTAGAATATCTTATGTGATAAATCTTATACGGTCAATTTAATTTAAAATAATTATTAAAAAAATATAATGAAAGATATGACGTGGAAATGGATACGAATGTGTAATTAAGACTTTCTTTAATACCTTCGTATTTAGAATTTCATCCCTCCTATTTTGTAGATAAATTTTTGCTAAATGGTGAGTGAAGTTAGGTGTGAGTATGGTCCAGATTGGATGATTTTCGCCTCATCCGCATCGATCCAAAATGAAGGATTTTAAATTTGGCATCTGCATCCAATCCATCATCCAACGGATTTGCATTCAATGGATGCATGGATGGACCAGATTGGATACTGATGATCAATAGATTTATTTAATAATTGATATATTAACTAGAGAGACAAAACTAACAAAAATGACTCGAATTCTCAAGTATTAATAGAAGAACACTTGACACCTGCCACAACAAAATAGTAATCTATAAATACTAAAATTCATAACTACAATAACAACACAACAAATCATGATTTGTGAAGTGCAAAGTGTAGATATTATATGTTTTCTCTCAAGTTTTAGACCTAACGAGTTTGATGAAAGTAAATGTTAAAAACAGGTATAATATCATCTATTCTATTGATGTACGGTTCGGACATCCCAAAAAAGCCGAATAGGTAGGATTGGATCCAATATGGTCACCCCTAAGTGAATTGTTTAGATGTAGGTGCAAGAGCCATCCCATGGCATGGGTTAGCGATTTGCCTACCAACCCCGGATAGCTCTATCGAGAGGGTAATATTTTTTCCATCGAATATAAAAGCCAAGCTAGGTTCAAGCCCATTTTGTTCATATTTTCCTTCCCCGGACTAATTTGTCTCTATCGGCAGGTAAGATTTTTGCCTCACTAACTCAATATATTTACATTTAATATCTTTTAAAGAAAATTTATGATTTTGTTGATATGGTGCGAAGGTGTCCATCATGTATCTGATTAGATATCTTGGACAACCAATGAGAGACAGAACACCACCTCGGAACAAGTCTACCATCGATAGCCTCATAGCGTTCTCTCAATCATATACATAGAATTCTTCACATACGGTAATATTGATGGTGGTTTTAGTTTCGGTCGAATCTTTGTAAAACTCTATTTATGTGCCTTGATTCTGCAAGGAATTTGAGCAACGTTTCAAAACCTAGTGAGTGCATATGCCTCTCTTGCTACATACATATGTATGTGACTATATTTATGAACTTCGTGCAGTTGAATTCGGGAAAATATACGTATGCATGTACAAATTACATTTATTACTCGATACCTACGTGTATGAAAATTATTAGAATAATATTGGTGCATCTTTGCAATATTCCCAGGTATTCTATAATTTTATTGTACTAAAACTCAAGCTCCTAGTTGAATTGTTCACTAATGTAAAGCATGCATGTAATGCTATGTTCCTATTTGAACTCTTAATACCGACATTAAATTCATGTTAGTTTTCATTTGAATAGCATGAATTTCTGGAATGTATGAATTAAGATATGCATAAAAGGCACTTCAAGTCGTGCCAAGGTGTGCTACATATAAGAGCAACCAAAAAATTAATGATTTTGTTAAACGTGCAAAATCCATCTAACTTACTCAATTTTGTGCAAATACACAAAATTTAATTATGACCTAATTTTGCGTCAACTCGTAAAATTTGATTTTTGCCCTAAAAATGGAGCATGTAGGATATCTTGATTCCTATTGGTCGAAGACCAAACCTAGGAAGCTAGGAATTAGCTTATCACGGTCTTTGGTAGGATTAAAATCCTAATGAAAGTTGGAAAATCAAATTAAAAGGAAACCGTGCCTCCTTTGGTCGACCGGCCATGCTCCATGTCATCTACTGCATGCTCCTCTTCTTAACCGACCAATCAGGTCACTCTTAACCTACATGCTCTGTCTAAATCGTCGACCAAAGTAGGTGGTCGAGCTACTTAATTTTCTTAAGGATTAAATCTTGGTCGCCCAAGTTAGTCGCAAACTAATCACGACCACCCAACTGGGCAGGTTGATTTAGATAACCTAAATATATACATGCTCCGCTCTGTCCAATCACATCTCTTATAGCATACATGCTTCCCTTCCGACCAACCACTTCTCTTTAACTTGGTCAGACGATATCCAAAAGGTCACCCAAGGTTGGCCGAACAACTGGGAGTAATTCGTAAAGAATTTAAGTATGAGTTGTATGCCAAAAGTTTCGTATGGATTTCTAGCATAACATACTAAATAATCACATCAATCGGATTAACCAGCTAAAAGATACGGCTTAAAGAAAGCTAGGTCATGGCTGCTGATAGAATTCCTCCTGAATTCTTCCAGGAAGTTTTCTTTGTAGGGATGTTTTCACCTCTAAACGAGCTCAAAACCTAAATATTCCAGCGATGGAAGATAGAAAATTATTTTCGATAAGAATTGAAGGGTCCAACCATCAAAATTTGAGTTCGTATGAAGATTCTACAATGAGTTTTAGTGAAGGGTCTCACATCCGAATATTACGACTATGAAATTTCACGAATTTGTTCATGTATTAACATAAACTTCCATTCATTATTTCATTCAAGAGGTGGGTTAATCTGATTATGAGACCATATGTCATGCTACATATGCGTGACCACTTCCATACTCAGATATATTTTTCTCCACTCTTTCATAACCACCCATCACCTCTCGTTGATATCATGAAAAATAGTGCTTGACTTGCCACTCATGAACCACATGTAGCATAACTCACACATGATTGGTCCAATCCTTACATGCATGATCAACACCACATATTTAGTTGGTTAAACAGCTTACACCAATTACTAGGACCAGTTACACCAATTACTAGGATCAATTACACAACTCTTTTGTGATCGGTCACACCAATTACTAG
This sequence comes from Papaver armeniacum, assembly GCA_023531295.1. Classification (NCBI taxonomy): domain Eukaryota; kingdom Viridiplantae; phylum Streptophyta; class Magnoliopsida; order Ranunculales; family Papaveraceae; genus Papaver; species Papaver armeniacum. Next base: position 59,651 of record JAJJWW010014153.1, read on the forward strand.
GATCGGTCACACCAATTACAAATATCGATCATACCATCTCAGGTGATTACTTAGGATCGGTTACACTAATTAATAAAAACCGGTCATACCAAATCATAAGTCAGGCATTGTGATTAGTTATACCAAGATACATAACAAGTTATGATCGGTTCTACTAACTCACACATATTGGTAATCCAAAGATATACAATGAATAACAATACCAATAAGCCTAGCGATTTCCCTTTTGATTCATAAACCAAGTTCATGAATGTACTTCCTTTAAACAAGTGTAAACATTGTTTCCTATGATGAAATCTTCACCTTTACCCATACACATAATCACAATACCATTCATACGATTATGTCGATGTCATATCTAGGAAGTTCAAAAGATAAGCGCTATACTTCGTAGTCTAATTCATTAGTACTATGATCATATGATCATGTCTCACTACTAGAGTAGTATAATCATTCACATCTTCGTAGTTATGTTTTCAATATAGCACATTTGAAAGATACGTTAGAAATGAAACAATTACATTCAATATTATTAACCTCAAGAGGAAGGATGATGTCGTCGTTATAGCTCGTTACTTCTTTACATTCTTCAGGTCTTTGAGTAATACTTGTATGTCTCATAATCCTAGACTTTCTAGTCTAACCTATACGAAGTTGTATCTAGTACATAATCAAGCGACTCTTAGATGAGTTTTGATTCACTTAAATATGACAACCAAACTTGACATACTAATGCTTGGCGGGTTCAACCGAGCTATGCTCTAACATAAGGGTTGATCTTAGGAATGGAAGCGAGAGAAGGTGTTGAGATCATAGAGATAGCCTACAAGGGGTGTGGTTTTTTATGACTTATCTCAGAAAATCGAACTTATTGTAAAAGATGGTAAGCTGTAAGTTCTCTGTGTTCTCTGGATATTTTTCTTAGTTGTTGAAAAAAAATAGATTAAAAATCTATTTATATCAAGTCATAGTCAAACACCCTAATCTCATAGGAAGTGGGAGTTATGGAGAAGTGATGTAGTGGAGATCGTGTAAAGGTGGTACAAACCATGCCCCTATTGTGAAGGTAGGCCGACGGTTGTGTACCCACTTCTCCTCTAGTCGTTAACTACCCGCTCTTCCAGTTACTTTCTCATAATAGGAGTATTGCACACCATACGTTGTAGGCCGCCAGACCAATACCCTGATGATCCTGGTAATTGGTGTAACCGATCCTAGTGACTTGTGTAACCGATCACAAGCAATACCATGAGTATATGGTAACCAGTCCTGGTAATTGACGTAATCGATCATGGTAACTTGTGTGTCCGATCACAAGTAATCCATATGAAGGTATAACAAATCCTAGTGATTGGTAGAACCCATTGAACCCATGATTGTGATTTGATATTTGATCAATCACATAGTTGTTCTTGGAATACAGATGAACCAATTCTAAACTTGTTTGGAAGTGTGGTATAATAGATTCCAAGATTGTAAATATGAAAGAGGATTTACAAAGAAAAGATGTTAACATAATTTGAAGACGAACAATAACTCTTATCTTTTATTGTTCAAATATATTCCTTAATTACTCAAGGAGATCGCGGTCCGAAATAAATTAAGAATCTTTTAATTAAGGTTGTTAGTTTTATATACTTTAATTACCAGCAATCAAATACATATCTCTAGAGAATAAAAATTAATAATGTGCATTTACTAATTTGAGATTTTCTATTGAGGGATTTCGGAAAATATTGGACAAAGCATTTCCAGGAATTATGAAAACCGATTTGGGCATTTATTGCATATCTTAAGAATAATTTCGGTTTTGGAAATTCCTTGGTGTCCAAACATCCCTGGTCTATAAATACCTAAGTTTGTATTTCTAGCAAACTATCCTAAGAGCCGAGGCAAACTTCATCTTTTTGTTGTTTCTAGTGGAGTAGTCTATCCAGGAGAGTAAAGTACCTAATTAGCGAAATCTCTTACGACCGCTCGTTTAAAGACTTCTGTGGGATCAAGAAGCTCTACGAGTATCATTGGTGGGAAACTAGATAATTGTAGTTTATTAGTTTTCGGTTGATTTGATTGAATAATTGTTGTTGAACTTTGATTCCACCTAGTTTGTTTATTCTTGAGAATCTTCTCTTCTCATATAAATTCACTCAAACTAGATCGAAGTGTCGACGGAATCTTTAGAATTGTTTGTAGATTTAAAGACATCTTGTGATATTCCCTTGTTAACAGACTTTGTTCTGTGCTTGATTGATCACAATAGATTCAAGTGGTGTTGTGCGGGTTTAATTGAAGATTAAAGAAGATTTGAAGACAAAGAAGATTTGATTGGTTTCTCATATCTTTGTGTAGCACAAACCTTGATAAATGCTCTGGGATCTAACTATAATCGGATTTATTCGATAGATTAGTTGTGTGGGATCGGTAACACCTAATAGTTCTCTTGAGATCTATTTTGATTGTTACAAATCCGAATCTTATTACTTAGGTAATAGAGATTGGATTGATCTAACCAGGAAAAGGAGTTTATTAGTTTAAACAGAGAAGAGCCTTTGCATATGACTTGAGATATCTTTATCGAAAGAATCAATAGAGTTGTTACCAAACAGATTTTTTTGTTCCTTTCTTGTTTGGAATATGATCCAAAGGAATTATTCCGGTCGTGCACTTATTGAATGTCGGAAGCGGAGGATTGAAGAAACTAAGTGAACTAGGTTTAGTTGCTTGGTCTCAGCTATACGAATTTGGTTTAGATTTTGTATATCGACTTAATTCTGAGAGTATTCAATTCTGGACTAGGTCCCGGGGTTTTTCTGCATTTGCGGTTTCCTCGTTAACAAAATCTTGATGTGTCTTTTACTTTTCTATTTCCGCAATTATAATTGTTTATTATAATTAGAAGTAAAATACACAAACGTTAACTTTGTATTACTTGATAGTGATCCTATAGAGTTTGGTTAAGTCCGAACCTATTATCACACTTTGATTATTGTATTGTCTCGATCTCGTATCCATAGACGATCACACAAAGTGTGAATACCTATTTGTCGTATTGTATCGACTTTGTCCATAGACAATCACTTTCGGTAAGAGGACTTATATGTGGATATTTTAAAGATTGTAATGTATTTGGGTACCCTCGTCTTTTCAATTGGTATTAGAGTTGTTGATGGTGGATTTTAGTTCGGGGCTAAAATTGTGAAACCAAATTTATGCTGACATCCTGCAAAGGATAGCCAGCGATAAAGTGATGAATACTTCTTCACTTTACTAATTCACCTAGAATGGAGCATGTGGCAACAATCCCAAAGATCTGTGAATTAAATACACGAAATTCATCCAGGTTGGAGCATGTAGCAACAATCCCATATACCACAATGAATTTCTGACATTATTAATTAATGCATGACCAGCCTTGTATTTCTATTACTCATTAGGTGCGGCATGACGACCGAGTGTTGTTCTCGGCAGAGCAACACGAACCTCCAAGCATTAATAATGAAGCATGTATGAAATACCCGTCACAGGCTACAACTCTCGGTGTGTTATACTAGCCCGATTGAGCATACATCTATCGGTGTGTTATACTAGCCCGATTGAGCATATTTGAATCGGGATTTGTCCATATCGGTCTCGAAAGCGATCACGACCATCCAACTTCACCAAAGCATGATTGGATGGCTTAGATTGAATCCATGACCCCAAGCGGGTATTGGAATATTCACTCACACCCAACGCGGGCCCCGTATGGTCGGCCTCACCCAAAAGGGTGGCATAGCTTGCCAAACCGTCCAAGCCAAATCAGTATGGACGAAAAACCCTAAATTAGGGTTTGCGGCACATTACATGTGTCGCAAAACAATCTCAACCATCCATCTTCGCAGGCATAGATGAAGGGTGTAGATGTAGATTCAAAGGGCCCAGAGCATGTCAACACGCTCTTTCAAACAAGCCCGCCTACACACATGACCAATCGGTCAGAACCAACCATGGCTGGTCGTTCCAGATCGTGCGCCCAAAGTGGGCATGCCGCACGGCCGGCAAAACCCTAATTATGGTTTTCATTGATCGCAAACGTTCATTTTCTCTGATCGAATGAAGGGTTTAGGAGTCGGCCGAGCGGGTCCGGTGAGCATCAACATGATCCACGTGGACCCATCTATCTCCACACCCGATTGGCCAAGGCATACCATGCACAGTCGTTCTAATTCGCACGCCCAAACTAGCGTGGTCACACTTCCCAATCACGAGGCGAGTCTCGACCACTCAACTTCGCGGGACAAATTGAGTGGCTTAGATCACGTTTCCATGGGACAATAAGGTATAGGCATGTACACCCGGCCTGCCACCTACACTTAGAACCAATCGGTCGGGACCGACCAAGCTTGGTTGTCACAGAAACGCGAGCACGAAGAAGGCATGACGCGCGACATTTGCGACACAAAACTTACGTAAGTAAATCAATCCCGACCGCTCTATTTCTTAGGACAAATTTATCGGTCTAGATCACACTTTCACGGGACAATGAGGTATGGGCATGTATCCGGCATGCCGTCTACACGCATGCCCGATCGGCCATGCCAAAATCGTGTCCCAAGCTTGAATTCGACCAAGGTGAAAAGTGGTGCTTGCGCACCTCTTCTAAAACCCTAATTCCACTAATGGTCGCAGATGAGTGTCTCAAAGATCATCTCGTCTTTCCAACTTCACCGGCTTGATTATACAGCCCTGGTCAGCAGTTAATTGGTCAGTGAGACGTCATGGTGATCACCACCCGTCACTCTACCACACCATGTGGTCGGCCAAGGGAGGACTTGCTTGCGCAACCTCCAAACCATCACATGAAGTAGGCTGCACATGAGGCTATTTTGAGACGCTCAAACGGCGATGCTTCATACATGCTGAATATACTCGATGCAGTACCTTCATAGAATACACACGATACTTCACAAGTATCGACTTCCTAAATAACTTAGTTATTTAATCTAGCATTACATGCTACTTTCTGTGGGTCCCACGATCCACACACTCGAGACATCAATCATGTCACAAACTAGGGGATACATCTTGGGGTATTGGTGCAGGCGGTTTACGGCGTGCGGCGCACAACGCGCCATCACAAGAACGTGTCGGGAAGTCATGGACGGTTAGTGATGATGGGAGAAGTGGGCAAGGCGGTCGTGTGACACTAACACACGACTCCACTACTCCATCACTCCACTTTCTCCACTTCCCACGAGATACGAGGGTTAGGCTTAAAGACTTGTATAAATAGGTTCTCCTCCCTATTTTCCAAAGGGAACAAGACAAGACGAGAAAACCAAGTGTTGATACAATTATATCCAAACACCGGGCGATAGCTTACATTCGCAAGCCGGTTCGGCTTTACGATACAAGTCATAAAACAGCCAACACCTCCACAATCTCAACACCTTCTTCGCTTCCCTCCCTAAGATCAAACCCATCTCCTTCACTTTGTGACCCAAGCAAGTCTGAACGGCCATTTCTTGGTTTAGGCCGAGTTATGCAGTTATTTCTCGAATCACAAGCACTCCGTGCAGTGCATTTGTTTAGGGTTTAGATTCATTTCTCATCCACACACCCCAAATTACCAAAACCAACGAGATATAGTTTTCACCCATAAACAATTGGCGACCACAAATGGGAGGTTAATCTCTCGGTTGTAAAGTCAATTTCTTGATACCATTCAATCAATTTCGAGATGGTTGGTCTTAGGACCGCCTCGACAGTCTCAAATCGATGGTTCCTCCAACGGAGATACCCCTCCTCCCTAACGGCGTATCGACGGCATGATCAGGAGATTTCCAACATTAAGCGAACTAGCACGTGTACGGGAGATTCACACGAAGAACATGGAGCTAATCAAAGAAGCGGTAAACGGCATACTTGATCTCCTCATTAAGATGACATCGAGATGAGCGTTAGGAGACCTCTAAACCGGGGACTAGTTCCCCTCGGACCAACAACTTTACTACGAACCGAGAGACCGGTGGATCGGAAGCGGCATCTCTAGTGGAAAGCTTGTTTGAACTCTTGCACCTCTCGAAAAATCAACGGGCGAGACGTTTTTGCAATTAATAAAATAGCTACGGACGTACACACGACTCCTTCACGTCCGAAGTCCTAAGCGCATCGGAAACATCGTAAATAATGTTACATTTACGAGAAGACGACATGATGGCGAGAGAAAGGTCATCTTAGGGCCCTACATGTTCTTGCACGCATCAAGGGTTCGAGTTCGGGAGGGCCCTCGTCGATTCTGAGGAGCATCTTAGAATGTGATTACTCTCAAGACTCTCGGGACAGCCAAGGTTAGCCCATGCAAGATTGTACGACTGACCCGCCACAATGACGGACTTCGAAGGAAACCATACCAGCACATACGGGTATGTCAATCTGAATTTATCAGTAGGACCCGTTCAGTCAAAAGTGAATTTTGAAGTCATAGAAACGGAGCCGGACTACCATATGATACTAGGGAGACCGTGGCTTCATGGCAATAAGATCATCCTTTCAACGTATCACCAGTGCCTGAAGACCATGCTAAATGAGTGTTGATGGTGGGTTTTCATTTGAGGTTAAAATTGTAAAATCCGAAAAAAATTATGCGCTGACATCTTGTAAAAGATAAAGCCATTAATAAGTGTTGGATACTCCCTCACTTAATTCACCAAGAATGGAGCATGTGGCAACAATCCCATTACGTGAATACATGAAATTCCTCGGGTTGGAGCATGTGGCAACAATCCCATCTGTGAATTTCTAATCGCCTTGTATTTCAGTACTCATTATCGGTGTGGCATGACGACCGAGTGTTGCTCTTACTGAGTAACACGAACCTCCAAGCACTATAATGAAACCATGTACGAAATACCCGTCTGTGGTGACTCTCGGTGTGTTATACTAGCCCGATTGAGCCCCTCTCGGTGTGTTATACTAGCCCGATTGAGCATCGGATTGACCAGAGTATCGGTCGGATATGATCGTGATCATCCAACTCCATAAGCATGATTGGATGACCCGGATCAATTCCATCACCCCCAAGCGGTATGGAATATCCCTGCAAGAACCAATGCGGAACCCGCACGGTCGGCCATTGGCCTAGCTTGCCAAAAAACGTTCATACCAAGCATTATGGACGGAAAACCCTAAATTAGGGTTTGCGGCATATTACATGTGTCGCAAAGCAGTCTCAACCATCCATCTTCGCAGGTATAGATGGAGGGTGTAGATGTAGATTCAAAGGGCCAGAGCATGTCCACACGATCACCGCGGGCCGCCTACACACTTGACCAATCGGTCAAGACCAACCATGTTTGGTCGTGACAAAATCGTCGCCCAAACAAGAGATGTCGCATGACTTTGAAACCCAAAATTAGGGTTTTGAGCATCACGAGCGTCCATCTTCTCGGCATGAATGGAGGGTCCAAGATTAGATTAGCGAGTCGGTCCATACCAAAGCATGACCACCGTGGACCCATCTATTCCACGACCCGATCGGCCAAGGCATATCATGCACAGCTAATCAAAACGCACGCTCAAACTAGCGTGGTCACACCTCCCAAACCGCAAACCGATCTCGACCACTCAACTTCGCCAGGACGATTTGGATGGCTCGGATCACGTTTTCATGGAATATTCTGGTATAGGCGTGGACATCAGCCTACCACCTTCACACCAGGCCAATCGGCCAAGACCGACCAAGATTGGTCGTCTTGGAACGTGCTTTGAAGAGGGCGTGACGTGCGGCCCTTGCGGTACTAGTTTTTTGTCGCAAATCGATCTCGACCACTCGATTTCATAGGATGAATTGAGTGACCCAGGATCATACTTTCATGAGGTAATGGGGTATAGGCGCCTACACCATCATGCCATCTACACGAATGTATGGTCGGTTAGGCCAAAGTTGTATCCCATGCTTGGTTTCGACCAAGTGAAGAGTGATGCCTGCGCACCTCATCAAAACCATAACTTCATCAACGGTCGCGAGATGGGTGTCTCAAAGATCATCTCATCCGTCCAACTTCACCGACTTGGTTATACTGACCACAGTCGGGGAGTTAATTGGTTAGTAAGGTGTCATTACCCATCACTTTACCACACCATGATGCGATACACGCATAAAATACACACGATACTTCACAAGTATCGACTTCTAATAACGCAGTTATTCAATTCGAAGATTACATGCTATCTTTCGTGGATTCACGATCCACACATTCCAGGACATCAATCATGTCACAAACTGGGGGATACATGCGGGGTATTGGTGCAGCGGTTTACGGCGTGCGGCGTGCAACGCGTCATCACAAGAACGTGTTTGGAAGTCATGGACGGTTAGAGATGAACAGGAGAAGTGGGCAAGGCTGGTCGTGTATCACCAACGCACAACTCCACTACTCTATCACTCCACTTCCTCCACTTCCCACGAGAGACGTGAATAAGACTCAATGACTTGTATAAATAGGTTCTCGCCCTATTTCCAAAGAAGCAGAGAAAAACAACAAGAAAACACCCGAGCACGCTTATACCAAATGTAAGCTTGTTCACTTTCTGTTGCAAGTCATAAGCAAGTCTACACCTTCACAATCTCAACACCTTCTTCGCTTCCCTCCCTAAGATCAACCCTATTTCCTTCACTTTGTGACTGAAACAAGTCTGGAACGGCCATTTCTTGGTTTAGGCCGGACTTGCACAGATTGATCTCTCGAATCTACAACCACTCACCGCGCAGTGCATTTGTTTAAGGTTTAAATTCATTCCTCATCCACACCCCAAATTACCAAATTCTGCAGGAGTAGTTTTCACCCATAAACAATTGGCGACCACAGTGGGAGGTTGATCTCTCGGTTGCACAAAATTGAATTCTCAATTTTTCGGTTTCCATCTCGCAATGTATCAGGAAACCACGGGTGGCTCGGATATCATGGGAAGTGTAGCTAGAATCTTGGAGGATGTCTTGGAAAACCAAGCCGGTATCACCGAGAAGGCGGAGCGAGACATTTCGCCTTTTGAATGATATAGCAACACAATTACAAGAAGGGTCGGTGGCATCTACTCAAGCGGTGCAAGAAACGGCTGAATCCTTAGTCGGGAGTCACGCCTTTACCGGTGGAGAGGCAAAAGAGCGCGTAACCGCGGGGAGATTCGGGGAAAGATGAACAACATGGTCCAGTCAACAATGAAGAACCGAGGCAACTCCACGAGAGGAAAGGACTTGTCAGGAGTACTACAACGTCTACCGAGATAAAGAAAGGGAGCACACAACCTATGGAGCCCTGTTAGAAGATTTATATCTAAAAACTCTTGTTGAAGCCCGGAAGACTGTCCAATCCGCATCGACCTTCCAACCAAGCGAAGAAATGCTTGAGGAAGGAGAGATAGATCAGGAAATACGTGAATACAGAAGATTTGAGCATTCAATTCGATCACTCAGCAGTGATATTACGACACCTTCCACACCCCTTTACCCCGGGCAAGCGATCCACGGATATGATGGCACTCGCAAATCTTCCAAATTCATCTCGGAACGTGCTCCACATCAAAGCCACGTAGAGACATCACAACGCCCACTAACGCGGGAAAAGTTTGGACTCGAAGTACCTACACTTTCCGTTCCCGATGGAAAAGATTTTGGAGTTGCTGGAGATGTGGGTACGAAATAGAGAGGTGGAACTACCTCATGTATGGCGTCCACCAACCGATCAAGAAATAACGGACCCGAGGTCTGTCACTTCCACCGGTTCCTCCATCACCCCACCAGTGAATGCAACGCTTTGAAGCGCATTGTTCAGGAAAAGCTTATTGTTAGATCTTTTCGTGTTTGCCTACTCTTGTTTACGGGTGAAAACTATTTCTGCCGGTTTTGGTAATTTGGGGTGTATGGATGAGAAATGAATTTAAACCCTAAACAAATGCACTGCACGAGAGTGCTTGTGATTCGAGAAATCAATATGTACAACTCTGGCCTAAACCAAGAAATGGCCGTTCCAGACTTGCTTCGGTCACAAAGTGAAGGAGATGGGGTTGATCTTAGGGAGGGAAGCGAAGAAGGTGTTGAGATTGTGGAGGTGTTGGTTGTTTTATGACTTGTATCAAAAAGCTGAACTGGCTTGCAGAATGTAAGCTATCAGTTCTGGTGTTTGGATACGATTGTATCAACACTTGGTTTTCTGTCTTGTCATATTCCTGTTTGGAAAATAGGGAGGAGAACCTATTTATACAAGTCTTTAAGCCTAACCCTCGTATCTCGTGGGAAGTGGAGAAAGTGGAGTGATGGAGTAGTGGAGTCGTGTGTTAGTGTCACATGACCAATCTTGCCCACTTCTCCAATCATCACTAACCGTCCATGACTTCCTGACACGTTCTTATGATGGCGCGCTGCACTGTTGTAAACCGCCATACTAATACCCCAAATATGTATCCCCCAGTTTGTGACATGATTGATGTCTCGAGTGTGTGGATCGTGGGACCCACATAAAGTAGCATGTAATGCTAGATTAAATAACTAAGTTATTTAGGAAGTCGATACTTGTGAAGTATCGTGTGTATTCTATGGAGTATTGCATCGAGTATATTCAGCATGTATGAAGCATCGCTGTTTGAGCGTCTCAAAATAGCCTCATGTCCAGCCTACTTCATGTGATGGTTTGGAGGTTGCGCAAGCAAGTCCTCCCTTGGCCGACCACATGGTGTGGTAGAGTGATGGGTGGTGATCACCATGACGCCTCACAAACCAATTAACTCCTGACCCCGGGTGTAGCCATGGCCGGTAAAATTGGACGGACGAGATGATCTTTGAGACACTCATCTGCGACCGTTAGTGGAATTAGGGTTTTAGAAGAGGTGCGCAAGCACCACTTTTCAGCTTGGTCGAATTCAAGCTTGGGACACGATTTTGGTATGGCCGATCGGGCATGCGTGTAGACGGCATGCCGGTATACATGCCCATACCTCATTGTCCCGTGAAAGTGTGATCTCGGACCGCTCAATTTGTCCGGCAAAGAGGAGCGGTCGGGATTGATTACTACGAAGTTTGGTGCGCAAATGCGCGCGTCATGCCTTCTTCAGGCTCGCGTTTCGGGACAACCAAGCTTGGTCGGTCCCGACCGATTGGTTGGCGTGTAGGTGGCGGCTGGTGTACATGTCTATACCTTATTGTCCCATGGAAACGTGGTCTAAGCCACTCAATTTGTCCGGCGAAGTTGAGTGGTCGAGATCAGTTCGTGATTGGGAAGTGTGACCACGCTAGTTTGGGCGTGCGAATTGGAACGACCAGGCATGGTATGCCTTGGCCGATCGGGTGTGGAGATAGATGGGTCCACGCTGATCATGTTGATGCTCGCTGGACCTGCTCAGTCGACTCCTAAACCCTTCATTCGATCAGGAAAAAACGGACATTTGCGATCAATGCAAACCCTAATTAGGGTTTTGGCGGCCGTGCGGCATGCCCACTTTGGGCGCACGATCTGGAACGACCAGCCATGGTTGGTCCTGACCGATTGGTCATGTGTGTAGGCGGGATTACAGTGAGCGTGTTGACATGCTCTGGGCCCTTTGAATCTACATCTACACCCTCCATCGAAGATGGATGGTTGAGACTGTTTTGCGACACATGTAATGTGCCGCAAACCCTAATTTAGGGTTTTTCGTCCATACTGCTTTGGCTTGGACGGTTTGGAAGCTATGCCACCCTTTTGGGGAGATAGACCATGCGGGGCTCGCGTTGGGTCGGTAGTGAATATTCCAATACCTGCTTGGGGTCATGGATTCAATCTAAGCCATCCAATCATGCTGGTGAAGTTGGATGGTCGTGATCGTTTCTGAGACTGATATGGACAGTCCAGATTCAAATATGCTCAATCGGGCTAGTATAACACCGAGAGATGTATGCTCAATCGGGCTAGTATAACACACCGAGAGTTGTAGCTTTTGTACGGGTATTTCGTACATGCTTCATTATTAATGCTTGGAGGTTCGTGTTCTTTGTCTTTGAGAACAACACTCGGTCGTCATGCTTTGCGCGGTAATGAGTACGGGAAATACAAGGCTGGTCATGCATTAATTAATAATGTTGTAAATTCACGGGGTATATGGGATTGTTGCTACATGCTCCAACATGGATGAATTTCGTGTATTTAATTCCTGAGAATCTTTTGGGATTGTTGCCACATGCTCCATTCTATGTGAATTAGTAAAGTGAAGAAGTATTCATCACTTTATAAGTGGCTACCCTTTGCGAGGATGTCGGCGTATAAATTTGGTTTCATAATTTTAGCCTTTGAACTAAAATCCACCATCAACATTAAGTCCCATGCATAGCACATAATGGTTACACTATTGTGGGGTAGGCATTAGATGGTGACATATATAGATAAAACTTATGAGACAAAGTTAGATGTTACCAGGAGAGACGAGTCGTCCTGTCCTTGGAGCATGTCACGTTCAAGAGGCGTTCGGGCGGCGTTACCCTAGCATGATGTCGGTCTTGCTGCTTCGATCGACCTTGCTATGCGCCGGTCGAGAGCCTTCTTCTTGATTGTTCCGCTCGAGAGTGGGGCTGATGTGCCTGCTCAACGGGCTGTTGCGCCTGCTTCGCTCGATTTGGGGCTGGATGTGCCTGATCAAGTGGGAGCTGCTGCGTGCCTGCTTTACTTGGGGCCGGCTGTGCCTGCTTCGACCAATTACCAAACACGTTGCCTCACCCCAACACGAGACTTTCCCCTTGACCAACACCGGCCTTGCTGGCGATTTGACGAACCACGACGGACATCGTTGCTTCCACCGACACCGGTCTTGTTTGCTAACGTGGCCCAATACCGACCTTGTTCGGCGACGTGGCACAATACCGGCCTTGTGACGTTGATCGGCCCCGACCAATACCGGCCGGCGTGACCCAATATCGTCCTACTTGCGTGACGTGATATCGGTCTTGCTTGCGTGATGGGATGTTAGCCTTGCGATCTCGACCAACACCGAAGCTGCGGACTTTACTAACACCGCCTCGTTTGCTGGCCCAATACCAACCTCGTGACCTGAGCGATCTAGGACTTGTGACTTGATCAACTTTGACCTTGCTTTCTTTGCCTGTACGGTTTATGTGCTTGCTCGAGTGTCATCCTTGCTACTTCGACCAACACCGGTCTTGCCGTGATGAACACCGGTCTTGCTAACCAACATCGATCTTCCCTTTGCTCGAACATGGGATCTAGGCGTGCTTGCTTTGCCCAAACTGAACCTTATATGTTTGAACGTGGCGTGGGTCCCATTGAGAGCGTTGAAGCATCTTGGAGCAAGTAGGTCTTGGAGAGCGTTGAAGCAACTTCTAGTGGGTGGAGCGTTGAAGCGGCTTATCTTTGGAGAGAGTGTTGAAGAAGTTCTTGCTGACGGTAAAGGAATTTCATGCTGAACCTCAGTACCCAAGCGTGGTCTACGTGGCTCTATCTTGTATGCCCGATGGGTCTTTTGTACGTAATGGTCGTTGATATGGTGAAGCTCTGGATGGTATTAATCGACGAGCAACAACGAGTTCACGACAATGATTTGTGATCGAAGAGACTGGCAGGGATAGCGTGATAGCTACGGGCACGAACTTGGCAGTCTTCATATAGTGGTAGAGCTCGTCTCATTGTTAGAGGGATAAACTGGAACCGATGGCTTTCTTGACGTTTCTTCATGAAATAGATAAGAGGGAGACAATCCCCTGCCCACGAGTATCCAGAGCTTTGGACTTGATAGATGTTGTCACGCTAGGTTCATGAGGATGTCTTTGAGATAGGCAGTGCTAAGCAGTCCTAGTCATGCTCCTTTGGTAACGCAACTAAATCTTCTACGAGAGACAAATTCTGAAAGCGTCTCTCATTTATGTAGTTACCATCGATCCAGATATGGAATATCTTGGACGTTGTTTCACCATTACGGAAGTCGTGCATATGGTGCCGGAGTTGGAGTTGGCAATTTTGGACGCGCAGGATGTTGTATCTCGGTGGCTTTCCTCTTGCCGTCATTGAAATTGCTTATAGAAGGTGAAGGTTGTATTGCTTGTTGGTGGGATGTATGCTTCCACGAACATTATGAGGCTCTTCATTCTGGAAGGCTCCGGGTTCTTTCCAAACAGGTAGATCTTTGTCGTAGATGAGCGTTCAATATCTTCACGAAGTCAGGAGGATGACCAAAAGTGCAGATTCTCCAACATAACACGGTAGACATGCACCATCCTCGATAGAGTGATTCTCATGGATTCTTTCTCGACATGACACGCGGACATTTTTATCTTCTTGAGGCTGCTCCCTTGAGGTGTCGGCTTCAGTGGATCTGAAGATGTCCCATGCTCGCTCTTGTCTGGGCTGACATAATAGGCTAACCCTTTGTGATGATTCAGAGATGACAATATTTGTTGAATCCTCTGAAACGCTTCATGTTGTAGTGTGATCCGGACGAAACTTGATCCTTTCTTCAGCAGGGGGTGAATGAAGCAAAAGTTCACCTTTCCCATGAAGTTTTGGAGCTCCTTCACAGCTCACGGCAGCGACATTGTGAGGATAGCTTGAGTCTTGGATTTGACTACTATATCATCCACGTAGTCTTCGACTTGCTTATGCATCATGTCTTGGAAGATTGCCGTCATAGCACGTTGATACGTTGCGTCGGCGTTCTTTAAAACGAATGGCATAACAATATAGTAAAAATTGCCAAGAGGGGTTCGGAAGGCTGTCTTACTTGCATCGTGCTCATACATCCTTATCTGATTGTAGACGTTGTAACCATCCATGAAGGAGAACATGCCGTGTCCGCTAGTGGCGTCTACTAACATGTCGATGTTAGGCAGAGGAAAGTCGTCCTTGGGGCGACACTTGTTCAAGTCTCTGAAATCCACGCAAAGACCGAATACGTCCGTTTTCTTCTTTACTTGGGACCGCATTAGCTAACCGTGGTCGGATGATGAATAGGTCTCGATGAAGCCAGCAGCTAACAACTTCGAATTTCGTTCTTGATTTGTTCTTCCACTTCGTGTCCGAATTGCCTCGGAGATTGCTTGATTGGCTTGTATCCGGGTATGACATGTAGGTGATTGGTGACCAATTTTTCGTCTAGACCAGGCATTTCCTCGTATGTCCGAGACAAACACATCTTGGTACTCCTTGAGTAGTTGGACAAGACTCACACGTTCGTCCACGGACGCAGTCGAACCGATAGAGACAGGCACAGGAGATTCTTCATTCCCGATGTTAACGAGTCTCGGGCTCGTCAGTTGTGGAGTTGGTGCCATCTTGTAGCTGTCACGGAGCGTACAATACCTCCTCTTGTGTTTCGTCATTCTTGCAGCATTCAACTGGGCGGAGAGACTGGGTTCCAGTCTCTCCTGCTAATTGCTAACATCGGCACCGGTATATTGTCTTCCCCTTCTGATCACGGTTTGCCTCGAAAGTGCATTCCCTTTTGGTGTGAGCATGGGTTGAAGCTTCACCGGATAAAGATGGACGCCTCGTCAGAAAAGGCGTGTCGTAGTGCTTAGCCCCAGTGATGCAAGTCGGTCTTCTTCCTGGATTGAAGCCCACGTGGGTAGTGGGGTGCACAAGACTTTGTCTGACCTTCCCTGAGGAGTTTCTTTTGGCTCGAACAGTTCCAATCCGCATATTGGTGCGTACGGAGACAATGATGCAGGAATACGGATGACTTCCTCATTGTTTATGGGTGAAAACTACTCCTGCAGAATTTGGTAATTTGGGGTGTGGATGAGGAATGAATTTAAACCTTAAACAAATGCACTGCGCGGTGAGTGCTTGTAGATTCGAGAGATCAATCTGTGCAAGTCCGGCCTAAACCAAGAAATGGCCGTTCAGAGACTTGTTTCGGTCCACAAAGTGAAGGAAATGGGGTTGATCTTAGGGAGGAAGCGAAGAAGGTGTTGAGATTGTGAAGGTGTATACTTGCTTATGACTTGCAACGGAAAGTGAACAAGCTTACGATTGGTATAAGCGAGCTCGGGTGTTTTCTTGTTGTTTTTCTATGTTCTTTGGAAATAGGGCGGAGAACCTATTTATACAAGTCATTGAGTCTTATTCACATCTCTCGTGGGAAGTGGTGGAAGTGGAGTGATGGAGTAGTGGAGTTGTGCTTTGGTGATACGCGACCAGCCTTGCCCACTTCTCCTGTTCATCTCTAACCGTCCATGACTTCCTAACACGTTCTCGTGATGGCGCGTTGCCTGCGCACGCTGTAAACCGCCAGACCAATACCCCCAGTATGTATCCCCAGGTTTGTGACATGATTGATGTCTGGAATGTGTGGATCGTGAATCCACGAAAGATAGCATGTAATGCGATTTGAATAACTGCGTTATTCGGGAAGTCGATACTTGTGAAGTATCGTGTGTATTTTATGCAGTCTTGCATCATGGTGTGGTAAAGTGATGGGTAATGACACCTTACTAACCAATTAACTCGACCAGGGCTGTATAACCAAGTTTGGTGAAGTTGGACGGATGAGATGATCTTTGAGACACCCATCTGCGGCCGTTGATGAAGTTAGGGTTTTGAAGAGGTGCGCGGGCATCACTCTTGACTTGGTGAAACCAAGCATGGGATACAACTTTGGCCTAACCGACCATACATGCGTGTAGATGGCATGATGGTGTAGGCGCCTATACCCCATTACCTCATGAAAGTATGATCCGGATCACTCAATTCATCCGGTGAAATCGAGTGGTCGAGATCGATTTGCGACAAAAAACTAGTGCCGCAAGAGGGCCGCACGTCACGCCCTCTTCGGCGCGCGTTCCAAGACTACCAATCTTGGTCGGTCTTGGCCAATTAACCTAGTGTGAAGGTGGTAGGCTGATGTCCACGCCTATACTGAATATCCCATGAAAACGTGATCCGAGCCATCCAAATCGTCCGGCGAAGTTGAGTGGTCGAGATCGGTTGCGGTTTGGGAGGTGTGACCACGCTAGTTTGAGCGTGCGTTTTGGATTAGCCCGGGCATGATATGCCTTAGCCGTCGGGTCGGGGAATAGATGGGTCCACGGTGGTCATCTTTGGTATGGCCAGGACTGCTTAATCTAATCTTGGACCCTCCATTCATGCGGAGAAGATGGACGCTCGTGATGCTCAAAACCCTAATTTTGGGTTTCAAAGCCGTGCGTCATCTCTTATTTGGGCGACGATTTTGTCACGACCAAACATGGTTGGTCTTGACCAGATTGGTCAAGTGTGTAGGCGGGCCGTGGTGATCGTGTTGACATGCTCTGGGCCCTTTGAATCTACATCTACACCCTCCATCTATACTGCGAAGATGGATGGTTGAAGCCATTTTGCGGCACATGTAATATGCCGCAAACCCTAATTTAGGGTTTTCCATCCATAATGCTTGGTATGAACGTTTTTGGCAAGCTAGGCCAATGGCCGACCGTGCGGGTTCCGCATTGGTTGTGCGTGGATATTCCATACACTGGCAGGGGGTGATGGAATTGATGGGTCATCAATCATGCTTATGGAGTTGGATGACTGCGATCATATCCCATCGATACGGTCAATCAGGATGCTCAATCGAGGCTAGTATAACACACCGAGAGGGGCTCAATCGGGCTAGTATAACACACCGAGAGTCGGCTGTACGGGTATTTCGTACATGGTTTCATTATAGTGCTTGGAGGTTCGTGTTACTCCGTAAGAGCAACACTCGGTCGTCATGCCACACTAATAATGAGTCTTTGAAATACAAGGCTGATTAGAAATTCACTGGGATGGGATTGTTGCCACATGCTCCAAACTGGAGGAATTTCATGTATTCACTGAGAATGAGATTGTTGCCACATGCTCCATTCTTGGTGAATTAAGTGAGGAGTATCAACACTTATTAATGGCTTTATCTTTTACAAGATTTCGGCGCATAATTTTTCGGATTTTACAATTTTAACCTCAAATGAAAACCCACCATCAACATTAAGTCCCCTGCCTAGCACATAATGGTTACACTATTGTGGGGTAGGCATGAGATGGTGACATACATATGTGAGAAAGACAGGATAAAGGAAGTTTACCCGGAAGAGTATTGACCGACCGCCAGTTGCCCACGCCGTTGTGCTTGTATGGAGTCCTTTGGTGGGACCGATTTCCTTCTTTGGGTATTTGAATCAGAAAAGGAATCCAAAAGAGGTATCCTTGTTCTATTGGGATTCTTTTAATTTTTTGTCTATAAAAGAGACCAAAACCCTTTTCCTTTTCTCACGAGTTTTTTTTTTGTCGAGAAGCTCCCGTCCGGTCTTCACCGGGCCGCCGCCAATCGCCGTCGTCCGCCGGAGCTCGTTCGTCGCCGTCCGTTTGCCGGAGCTCGTTGTCGGAATCTGCCGCCGTCCGTCCAAGGTAAGTCTCGGTCTCTTTTTTTTTTTTTTAAAGGTAAAACCCTAGTTTGCTAGGTAGATGTAGGATCATAATATCGCAACGCACAGGGCTCGCGGGATCAATAAACGACGATATCGCGAGGCAGTCGCAGATAGCAAAAATAAACGACGCAGTGAATAACGACAAGTAAAACATAAAGAAGACGTGAAACCTGGCGAGGGTTGAGGAGTGTCGCGAGAATGAATGTTTGTGCATTTGCGACACTTCGCGGGACATTCCCAAAAATAAAGGATAGCATAGCTGTCATCCACTATGTATTACCCTATATAAAGGGCTAAATGAGTCTGTTGAAAGGGAGAGATCTCTTTGGAATTGTTGAGCAAGTCAATAGGAGAGAGAAAGTTTAAGAGTGTTTTAATTTCTAAGTGTAATTCTATTTTCCTGTGTAAACATTTCATGGATTCAATCAATAAATATTCTTGATCTTAAATCTTTCAATGGATTAATTAAGCAAAATTGAGTAAGGGGTGTAGTGTGGGATTTCCCGCTACTACATATGCGCTAGAAACAGGGACGAGCAGTGATTGACGTGGAAATTGGAAAGAATTTGGATTAACAGAGAAAAGGTTTGGAGAAGATACTCAAGAATTCATTGAAAAAGAAAAATGGCTAGGAGAAGAAATGTACAAGGGCAACCAACGATTGTAAGAAGAAGTGGGAGACTTCTTCGGAGAAAGGAGGAATGAAACAGGAGAATCGTCAAGAATGAATATGAGAAATGATGGAGAAGATCAAAACCAGCCACCAATCTCCCCAGTAGCAAACGCGGCTGTGGATTATGATAGAGTAAGTGTACATACTTGGAGATTTAATTCTGAAGACGAGAGGGAAGAGGAGCAGCAGCTGGTGAACAATGGACAAGGAGAGCAAGGAACGAATGGAGAAATGAATCCAGAAACGAAGAAATCGCGACATTAGAAAGATTGAGACAAACAATACACGAAGAGAGACGGCTAGAGGCAGAGGAACGAGCAAACTTGACAAGACAGAATCATGAATTGAGGATGGAAAATATGAGGTTGCAAAATAGGAGATCAAGAAATAGCGCGAGATCAAGTTCAAGATCGAATAGGGAAGAAAGAAGGAGAGTTTTACCAACAGAAAGTACTGAGGAAGAAACACAAAATCCGAAGTCAGAGCATGGCGAGAGAAGAGGAGAAATGGAAGATCGTTATATTCCTCGGCCGAAAATCTTCAAAATGAGCGGAATAGGGAAATCAAGGAAACATGCAACTCAAGGGCCGAATGACCCGGCTCTTTGAAGGAAGAATAATCTTGCACGGAAGAGAAGAATTGAGAAGAAACCGAGAGATCGAGGATGACATTGAGAGACACTACATTGAACAAGCGCGACTAGCTCGCGAGAGAGAAAGAATAAGAGCAGAAATGGAAAATCAAGAGATGGAAGAAGCAATCCGGCAGAATAACCATTACAACCGCGAAAGAAGGAGGGAACAGAATCGTACCAATAGAAATATTAATGAAGAATATGAGAGGGTGCGAGATGAGAGGCGAGAGACTGACCAAGAAGAGAACCGCCGGTATAATGGCGTGCGAATTGATGAAAGAAACGAAGAAGAGCGTCGCGGGAAAGAAGAGGAGAAAATAACGAGCGGGAAGGTCAAAATAGGCACGAGCGAAGAAGGAGAGAAGCGAGCTAAAAGACCATGTAGAATCAAATTCGAGGCAAATGAATCTTAAGAGAAGCTGGCTGAAATGAGAGGGTTCTTGAACAATAGAAGGGAAGGAGGAAGGAAACAATTGGACGAAGCCATCGCAGTGCGCAAAAGAATCCCTTCACGCTAAGTACGAGATGGGTGGAATACCTCCTAAGTGCAATCTACTGCATTAACCAACATCTTTGATGGAACAACTTTGTGCGGTACAACATATTAAGGCTTATATGAGATGTATGTTACAATGGGAGAATCATGATGCAATCTTGTGCAAATATTTAGCATCAAGCTTAATAGGAGAAGCACTAAAATGGTTTGAAGGTCTGCCAAGAAAACACAATCACGTCATTTAACCATTTACAAGCCACATTCACGGGAGCATACATAAGTAACAACTCCTCGCGACCAGGTATTGAAGATGTATTCGGGTTGAAACAAAGGGTTGGCGAGAGCTTAAAGCGATTGACAATAAGATGGAGGACCATGTGTAGCGAAATGGCGAGGACGGGTTGAGGAAAGATATCTCATACTCTCATTTGTGAATGCTCTCTTCACGACCAACTTGTTATACATTCAAATTTTAGAATCAAAAATACAATCACGATGGCGAAGCTGCGAGAATTACAGGAAGAATATATTGCCTTAGAAGAAAGACAGAATGAAATGAATTCTTATCCCGTCGCGAACACAAGCTCTAATGCTGCGAACGCAAGCTTGTTGCCTCAATTCATAAATACAGTGGCGAGCACCTCGCAAGGACAGCAAGCAAGGAAAGCTGATGAGGGACAATGAGAAGATAGTAGCCATGGGAAGCCACGATCAAGAAGAGTTTGAACGTGAAAGGAACTACTACAACCGTAACGAGCAATAATAAGATTCGGAGGCTAGATCATGTGCAAGAAACTTATGGTGGACGAAGGCAAAATAACCGTGGAGGGCGAGAGAAGTCACGAGAATAGTATGGGAAGCAGTTAAGATGCCTCCATTGAATACTAGTGTGGAAAAGATGCAGGAAGCTATACTTGTGATGGAAAATGTACCGCAGCACCTTGGAACGTGGGAATGGAACCACCGCCAGGCGATAGAAGTCATGAGTTTTGTTCTTACCATCGCTTCCATGGGCATCAAACAAACGATTGTAGAAACATAAAGAGAATTATTCTCAGGATGATTGATCGGGAAAGTGAATCACTTTCTAAAGGGAGAAGAAGCGAGGCCAAACATTACCACCACCACGAGAGATGCACAGAACAGTGTCGGTGAAAGGAAAGGAAACATTCGTAATAGAAATCAGGACAAAAGCTAAAAATTTGAATTGCAACTCTATCGTCCACTCCTATCGCACCATCGAAGATTTTCATGGCAACGTGCTCGGTAGAGTCTTTGCGAGAGATGCTAATGATAAAGAAATAATGAGTGGCGAGAACGACGCGATTAGAAAAGTGGCGGTGAAGACTATTTCTTTCTCGGATGAAGTGCCAAAAGGAAGAGAAACACATGATAGCCCGTTGGTTGTGAAACTAGAGATTAACCCAAAACCGGTTGATGGAGAAGATGATGAAGTAGAAGCTTGTTGGGCGATCAATAGAATCCTAATCGATACCGGAAGTTCGGTGAATATTCTTTTTACCATACTTATAAGACGATGGGAGGAAAGGATGAGGATTTGATCCCCTCAACATACAAGATATATGGCTTTAATGGCACTGCAAACAAGCCAAAGGGAGAGGTTCACATGAGAATACCTCTACAAGGATTATCAACTAGTGTTTTATTCTGTGTGGTTGATGTGGAATCCCCGTATAATGCACTGATTGGGAGGCCATGGCTTCATGAAATCTTGGGAGTCGCGTCAACATATCACCAATGTATAAAATTTCCACATCCAAACGGGATTGGTATCATACAGGGAAATTGGAAAGAGTCGCAACAATGTCAGGAGGTCGATATAGAAAGCTGCGAAGAAAGAAATGCCAAAAGAAAGGGTTGGAAGCAACATGTGAGAGATGAGCAGAGAAAGGAAAAACTAATGGTAGATGCTATAGAAGTGAGGGCTGAACATATCTCGCGAGGTGAATGCACGGAGACAGACCAATATTATGACAATAAAGAAGCAAAAGATATGAGGAACAAAAGGCATAAGAAGTGAATAATCAATAAAAGCAGGATGCAAAATAGCAGCTGAAGTAATGATGTGCGAGAATATCGCAGCCAAGAGTAAATGAGAATTCGATTAAGAAAGAAAAGTGAAATACAACAAATGAAACAGAACTACGCGAATACTTCGCAAACAAATATCAGCAAATAATGAAACATGAATGATTGAATGGTTTAACAAATATGAATGAGTAAAAGAATGGGACGAACCTTTATGGCGTACACCCTAGTTCGCGAATAACATTTCGTAAGAGGCAAATGTAAGACCTAAAGTGCGTCATATAAGGGGTATCTCTCGACATGGCTCGGGGGAAGGTTACACCGCTCCTGAAGCCCGAGTCATGAAAATTTGGGGCCCATGAAAGCCTATCAGGGAGAGGTACCTTGGATTCCCAACTATATAAGGTTATACCCTGGTTGGGCGACCGAGGTCTCTTTCAAGGAGTCGGTGTATGCTCAAGGCGCCGAGGTACACGGTTGAGCCGAGTGCCGGGATGGATGAACCTACCCTGGCCATTCTTGGCAAGTCTTGGCATGCGTTGCACTCGCTCGAAGAAAACTCCACTTAGGGTGCAACCTCGTAACCATAAACCATATAGGTATAAGGGATAAGAGGCTGCGAAAACAACTGGTTGTTGTTAAGGCCAGGATGGGAGGAGCTAGTCTTGTATGGCCGATGTTTCGCCTCCTTGAAGGGGCAACAAGGGAGATGATAAGGGCGATGCTCTCCATTAGGGGAGTGTCAAAGCAGACGCAAATGTCATAAGGCTATGTTTTCGCAAGAGAACTTAGGCTCGTCATATTTGTGCAATGATCTGCGAGAGGCAATAATACTAACGCGAGGGTAAGGCGAGATCAATGGGTCTTTACACGAAAGTGCACGGACGTCTGCGATTTCGTCGCACGGCGCGCAATGTCATGGGGCTTTATGTTCGCAAGGACATCTAGGCCTGTCACATTGTCGCAACTAAAACATCCTGAGAGGCAAAAATACTCGGAAAATGATAAGGCAAGATCAATGGGTCTTTACATGCAAGTGTAAAGACGTCCCCTGCGATTTTGTCGCAATGAAAGGTGGCGGGGAAGACCTCTAATTAGGGAGGTCTAACTCGGAAGACCACACAAAAATGATAAGGCGGGGTCAATGGGCCCTTGCTTGAAAATGTAAGGCGGCTTGCGACCTTGTCGCAATGAGAATAGAAAAATACATTTATGAAGATAAGACAAGGCAAGTAAAATTCTTGATCTATGAAGATTTGCGGTGACCTCGTCGCAATAATCCATTTCAACAACAATAAAATTATTATCCAACCAAATACATGAAGACAACTAAAATCTTTCTTACGAAGATAAATAACGAGGAGGCAAGTATGGGAATGGAAAAAGACGGAATATTATTATTCATCTTCGACGAAAGAGTTCTACATCAATAATGTTAGCCAATTATATTACAAGGAAGAACTACTAAAAAAAAAGGGAAGTGAAGATTGAATTCAGGAGGGAAAAATCCAAGAAGTACACCATAACAAAGATACGAGAAATGTACGAGATATTACGAGCGTGAAAGAAAACAAAAAGAGTTATTTCTTTGGTGATTCTTCTCCTTCATCTCGATTCTTGATCTTATTGTTCTCATTGCAGAATTTTCTTCTTCGCTAGCCTCACTATCGAAACGTCCCGAGACAGGCGATTCTCGGGAACCTTTTCAAGAAGCCGAGGATATGAATGCGAGAGGGATATTGTGGTCCTTACAAACATACTCCATGGCTCCATTGCGAAAGCGAAACTGACATCATTATTAAAGTTCTCCATTTGTCGTTAGAAATTGTTTCTTCAACTTGGAATATTTATTGTCGCGAAGGAGAGACTCTTTGCGAATTGTTCTTTTCGATTTGAGTTCTTCAATTCTCGCTGGAAAATTCTGGCGAGTTGTTCTTTTTCGATTCAAGTTCTCTAATTCTAGCTTTGAAGCCTCTTCTCGGATTCTGCAAATAAGTAACAACAAGTTAATAATTTACAAGCAATATTACTGAAGTAAGAAGCGATGAGGTATAACAAGTAACCTTCTATCGGATATCATATCTTTAATCAAGGAAGTATGCTCAAGCATGAAGACTAACATCAACACCTAGGTTATTCTGGCATTATCTAAAACTTTCGCAGCCCAGGCGAATTCATCATCACTATTAATAACAAGAAGGAGCGAACTTGCTCTTCTCGGCCGCTTAAGCATAGTATTTTGATGAAGGAGTTCATCTCGTTCAACTTGCACACCAAGAAGAGATTTGTGGAATTCTGCTAATGCCTGTGCACCTCTGTTAGTAATGCGATCGTTCTCATCTATGAGATCACTAATTTTCTTCCTTAAAGTCTTGATTTTCTTCTCGGAATCAAGGTACATTCGTTTAAAGCGGTTAGTTAAATTTAAACTAGATCTGTGTTCGATCTCTAAAAGGCGATATTTGGATTGAAGATCCTTTAATGAAAGGAGGTTAGTTTTATCGAGGAACTACTTAGAGATTGATTGAGGTGAGCGAGAAGAAGGTCATTATCCATAGGTTCAGGAAATGTATGAAGAAGAATAGCCTCATCGGAGAGATTATATACATCTGCGAAGGTAATAAGTTAGGTGGCAATATGCGATCGATAAAATAGAAATAATAAAAGGAAGTAAAGTCTTATACCATAAAGTTGCTGATTAGCGTTCTGAAGAGTGGACACCCTATCCCTTTGGGAGTCAAGTTCGGTATTTAACTTTTGAATTCTCTCGTCTTTATCGCGAGATGACGCAGCTTCAATTTCTAACTCTCGAATCTTCTTATTCAATTGCGAGTTCTTCTTTTCAAGAATGTTGCGTCTTCTCTCGAGATCTGAGGCAACTACAAAAGAAGTTCTTCCAACCTATAAAAGAAGATAGAAAAATCATTAATATATATATATATATATATTTTAAAATTTAAAATTAACGGGGAAAATATGATCGCACGCATACCAAAGACCCAAGTGCGTTCAAGAAGTCAGGAGACACGATTCTAGAGGCTCCATTGAAAGAATCATTGCCCTCTAGTAAAGTGGCATTACACACATTCGCGAGAGTCCCGCAAAGAGAAGCTAGGGGAGCATCTCCCATTCCTTGGAAAGAGTCTGAGAAGATGCTAGATAACCGATCCATAGGAGAACCGCCGGTGGAGTCTCTTTAGTGAGAGAGAGATTCGAATTATGGTCATCTTCATCAGAAGATTCGGAGTTTGAGTTAAGGCGAGAAGAAGATTGAATCTTTCGCTTCTTAGTTAATGGAGCAGAAGATTTAGTTTGGCGAGCGACAGTTTTACCCTTACTTTTAATCTTGGCGGCTCTGACATCTTCAACTCCAACCTTCGCATACGGTTAAAAATAAGAAACGAGAGGCAACAATATTGTTTCAAATAACAAAGGAAATGTTTCTTACTTCACCCGTAAGCGATCGAAGTATCGTCAGAGTACTCTCCAAAGGATTATCCTTGTAGCTTCTTCTCAATTTGGCGATCTAAAAAATTTCACAAACTTAGCAAATATAAAAGAAAGTCGCAAAGGCAAGATTTGAAGTGGGAAACATACCTCTTTTGCCTTATCGGCCATTTGAATTCCCAAGGATGATATCTGCGAGACTCGCGGGAAGAATATGCGAGCCCGCGATATAAGGGCCATTTAAAATCAAGGGTACGACCCACCACTTCTCATCTTTGGAGTGGCGAGGAGTAGAATTATTGCCGGGTGCAGTCAATATCTTGCATGAGCGATTTATCCTCGGGAACATCATCCTTCTTTTAGACGAATGCCCTGGCGAGATTTCGCATTCCTCATCTTTATCATTGAATAGTTTTCAAAAAAAAGTTCTCTGGTGTACTTCTCAGCAGCTATTTCCAAGTCTGCAAAATCGGGGTGTCTAACAGTAGTAGGGTATAAAGATCCTTTGCCAGCACCACGATTCGCATACTCAAGCATTAGGCGAATGCAATCGCCACTCAATTGATAAATAGCCCGAGAGAATTTTTCATGGGCCAAGATTTCATAGAATAGAGGCATCTCTGGATCGTATAAGGGAATGGGAAGTCCCGCGAGAAGCTGACCTAGCGAGACTATAATCTTTTGATCATCACATTGATGATCAGAAAATAATTTTGCAGAAAGAATGGATGAAGATTCTTGATCGGGAATGGTTGATAGAGTAAAACCCTTCTCGACCAACTTCTGTTGAACTTCCTCAAAAGAAGCTTTATATGCACGACTAATGAAAGCCATTATCAGTATGGGAATGGATGGGAGGTTGGAGATTAGGATCAGCGTTAGAAAATACGAAGAAAAGATTTGCAGTAGCAGAAGCGCAAATTGCGGAAGGAGAAAATCAAAGAGAAGTTGCAGAGAGAAACTAAAGAATGAAAAGGAGAGGAAAAGAAAACTATATATAGGAAAAAAGATCCTCGAGAAAAACGAGGTCATTTAATGCGAGAAGAGACATGAACGGTCAAGAATAAACGGTTGAAAGAGACGTGTCAAGAAAAGACATTAATAATCAAAATCCGTGTAAAAGTACAAAACTGAAACAGATAAAGATAAACAGATCATGACAAATCAAAAGAATCACTCTCATGATACTCTTCCCTTCGCGGGAGAAATATGAGGAGAGACAGGAGACGACACTTTGTATATATCTCAAAGAAGCTTCGGAACTTCGCAAAAGAATAGAGGCAAGTACGTACTTTTCAAAGTACAGTATTCTTCTGCTCGTTCCATCATCAGCAAAGAACTCAGATTACTACAACAACAGATTTTTCCTTAAAGATCGCTCTTCAAGCAATATTCAAGGAAAAAAAGGCAAGATGTAGGATCATAATATCGCAACGCATAGGGCTCGCGGGATCAATAAACGACTATGTTGCGAGGCAGTCGCAGATAGCAAAAATAAACGACGCAGTGAATAACGACAAGTAAAACATAAAGAAGACGTGAAACCTGGCGAGGGTTGAGGAGTGTCGCGAGAATGAATGTTTGTGCATTTGCGACACTTCGCGGGACATTCCCGAAAATAAAGGATAGCATAGCTGTCATCCACTATGTATTACCCTATATAAAGGGCTAAATGAGTCTGTTGAAGGGAGGAGATCTCTTTGGAATTGTTGAGCAAGTCAATAGGAGAGAGAAAGTTTAAGAGTGTTTTAATTTCTAAGTGTAATTCTATTTTCCTGTGTAAACATTTCATGGATTCAATCAATAAATATTCTTGATCTTAAATCTTTCAATGGATTAATTAAGCAAAATTGAGTAAGGGGTGTAGTGTGGGATTTCCCGCTACTACAGTAAACACCTTTTGTAAGATGTGCATATTCTTAGTTTTTTCCACCGAGGTTGATACGTCAATATTTTCTAGAATTGCTTAGTAAAACAACCCGTGAATACATGATTATGTTGTTTTTGCTTCTTTCCACCATTGCATGCAAAACTAGCTTCTTAGATTGTAGCTTAGGAAGAGACTTTGGCTTGAATTTCGTAAACATAATTCCCACGATCATGAGAAAAACCGTGTTGTAATACGTGCAGTGAATGTAGTCCCACCTTGTGCGTGGGTCCCACCCACATATGCTTGACTGATTTGACACCAATACCAGGTGAAACTTGTGCAGGACTTGAAACCAATAAGGGATCGAAACTTGTACCGGACTTGAAACCAATACTGGCCGAAACTTGTCTGGGACTTGAAACCAATACCAGAGAAACTTGTACAGGACTTGAAACCAATACCAGGACCGAAACTTATACGGACTTGAAACCAATGCAGGCCCAGAAACTTGTAGGACTTGAAACCAATACAGCATCGAAACTTGTACTAGGACTTGAAACCAATACCGTGATCGAACGAGCAATACCGGTGTTTGGACCGTGCTTTGTCGTGCGTGACTACATGTTTTATGCGCTTTTCATACAAGTTCTAACTCTGTCTTTTATTTCATTATGGAATGAAGAAAAGAATTCTTGTTGAGATGTCTTGGAGATAATCTTTGGTGCCAAGCCGGGGAAGTGTTGGCGGCTTCAAGGATATGCCGAACATCGATGATGAGTTGTTTACCTCGCCTTTTCCAAATATTAGAAAACATCTTTCTCATAAGATAGTCACGCTTTCGATTGAAAATATGGATCTTTGATCCATTTTCTTCTTCAGCACTTGTGATGAGATTTTGTCTCAGGAGAAACGAATATCCGCCTTCCCCTATTGACTTCAAGATTTGTCATACTCCACTGGGTTCTTATGAAGGATGGATGAGACGCATGTTGAGTAATAAGGGCATTAAAGACAATTTTCTTTCAGCGCAAATCCTCAATGCGGTCATGGCATCTGCTTCTCTTGAAATTAAGAAAGACATTGCTTGGTTTGATTACCTTCATTTCTCGGTGGCGCATTTCTACTCATACAACCATATCTAGATGGGGAGAGATGACTATTACCACGGGAGAGCGTAGCTGCATTAATGAACTTACTGTTCTTTGGAAGTCTTTCTTACGATCTCTCGTCGGAGCAACGTAACTACGATGCTATACTTCAAAAGGTGGCGGAATTCGACAGTCTGGATAAGGAGGAGAAAAGAGATACAAGATGCTTTTACACCTGGTGGGTGTCGGAGTGGTCTCCTGCAGACCCAGAGCCGGGTCAAGAGTTGGAAAATGAGCTCAGCGTGATTGCGTTCCTGTCTTTATGGCTATCCAGAGATATATTCGACGACGGTTCTGGAAAGAAGACCATTAGAGGTGACCTTGTTAAGATCGATATAAAGGCGGCAAAAGGTAAAGTTCTTCCCACAGGTGCCTTGTTCCTTGGATATTTGTATTCTCATCTGGACGCCTTAGCAATGGACATGCATGTTTCTAACGGGTACAAGAAGGTGTAATCGCACGTTCACTTCGCTTTTCTTGAGCATTCTTATGGGAACACTTCAAAAAGCTATGCTCCTACCCCGCAAATTTGCTCACCAACTTGTATGGTGGCTCAAGAATACTCCGCTGGAATAAGAGGCGTCCCAGAGCCGGTGCGAGACTTGTGGACATATTTGACAATGTGTCTTCTGTAGATTTACGTCCATGGGGGCCGGTCCACCCTTCCATTGTTCAGCCAAAGACTTTTGCTATTGCTTCTGATGGCCCTGATATTGTGTTGCGTCGATATTAAGACTATGAGATTTGGGAAATTGTTTACTGCACGTACCTGCATCCCGGGGATATGTCCGTCTTTATTCAACGAAGAATTCTGTGACTCCGTACAATATTGGACAGGCGGCTCGTCAAATGGGGTTTGATCAGGGTGTCCCATTTATCCGTCCACCAGGGGTTAGAAAGAATTCCTCCCAAATATTCTTAATGCTTGACGTGTTTTGGAACGGGTGAGCCTTCCCTTCCGGCCTATTGGGAGAAACCGGTGGTAACCGATAAGTCAAGGAATTTTGGAGGAGGCAAGCTGTTGATTTCTGAGGAATTCTCGTAGAGTGTTGTGACGAGTTCCCGTGGTGAACCATCTTCGAGGTTTTGAAAAAGCATTTCGGTTGAAGCCACTTCGACCAAACGGATTGTGGTGAGGATTGCGGTCCCAAGCGGGGAGAGAGATCCAAGAGGCGAGGCATGTGGTTCGGTGATCCTCAACTCCTCCAATATGCGAGTATTTAAATCTCTTCCGTTGGTTCCTTTATTTCTCGGGGTGAATCTTTCTAAGAGTAATTATTGCTTGAAATCATAGGATTCAAAAGAGAAGTCTTCACAAGGTTGGCGCGCATTCGAATGAGAAGGCTGGTAATGTTGGCCTTCATCCGAGAAGTCCGGCGTCTTGATCTTCATCTTTGAGAAGTCTCGCGTACTGACATTCATCTTGAGAAGTCCGGAGAAACCGCTCCTTTTCCGACCATGACATAGATGATGCAAGTACTGACCTTCATCTTTGAGAAGTCAGCGATACCGACATTCATCTTTGAGAAGTCTGGAGAAACCGCTCCTTTTTCCGACCATGACGAGAGATGATGCAAGTCACCCGACCTTCATGCTTTGAGAAGTCCGGAGAGACCGCTCCTTTTCCGACCATGACAGAGATGATGCAAGCTCGGTTGGACAATCCGCCTCCTGAGTGATCTTGTTGACAGGGTCGTGATGGAAATTAGTACCCGAGCAAGGTAGATGCCGGAAGGAATATAAGAGAGGCAACGTCTGCTTCTGGTTGAGGCAGCTCCCCTTGAAGCTCGTTCGAACAAGTTCCGATCAATAAGGCTATTGTGGTGACTCCTTCCGAAAAGGCCTCCCGTAACCGACCCAGGCTCCTGTGGTTGGTGGATTACCAGTGATGCAGCCTGGGCTTTGTTAGATCCTCCTTTACTTGTCCCTTATCCAGGTCATGTGTTGGTTGGTGGATTCGTGTGCTGGGTTCGATTCAAGAGTTGTACGGCGATATGGGAGAAGCACGGCCACATTGCTACCACCACGAAACTCAAAAGTCGTCTTGCATTGGTCAACCGCGTTCAGGAGGCTTTATTTTCTATCTATGGGATGAGCGTCGCGATTGGTCGAACGGTTTCTGAGGAGATGATTGAAGACTGGAAGTGCCATCGAGATGTGTTTGTGCAGTACAACTTCAATGCTCCTTGGTTCCTCAAAAGGTTCTGACTTGACATATTCAAGTTTCATTGGTGGAAGACACGAATGAAGAATGTGATATTCTCATTTAAAGAATCGACTAAAAGTCGACCAGAAACTTGCAGTTTCTCAATTCTGAGAGACAACCCTCTGATTTCCTCATATGATGAATGTATCAAATGAGGAAATCAAAACAAATCAAAGGTTTCATAATGTTGACTTGGATGGGTTACGAAATATCGTCTCAGTTGCCTTTATTTCTTATCATGAATATTTCACTAAGAGAAACTGTCTTATCAAAATCTTAAGATTTGTGAAACTTACTTTTGGTCATGTATCATCAATATTCACAAACAATCCTGTTGGATTAGATTTTAGAAGCAACCATATGGAAAGGTATTTTTAAACAGAGAATCAAACAACTCGAAACGTTGCTAATTAAGTAAGAATTCTTACTATATTAAAAAATAATATTGTAATAAAGTCCTATTACAATATAATTCGAGCTAAGAAAATACTTCAGTATTATAAGAAAAAAAAGTATTCATTCATCTTCTCTGCGAAAAGTAGCCATATGCACTCACCACACAATGGTTTCTTTGAAAGTGGTGATAGGCTAAAAGGAATCGATAATGAGGTGAGTTATCTTATGTTTAAAAAATCCCAAAACATAACTTATAACTTGTGGGCTAATTTTCGATTCTATGGGTCTTTTCAGTTCCCAAAACGCATGTATGGGTAGGTATCACCTCTGTCAAGAGAGTTTATGTCCGAAAATATATCTTCTTAAAATAGATGTATTCTCAATATCGGAAATAAAAACTTGGATTATTCTACAAGTTTTTGTAATCTCTTCGAAAAAGATAAATATTTTGATTTCTGAAAATATCCATCTTGAGACTCTCACAAGCATACACTCAAGGATGATACACCGATGAAGATCTAAGGAGAAAACTGACAACAATGATCCTCACCAAAATACTTGCTCGTATGAAAGAAAAATGCTATCAAATTCTCAATGTGGTGAATGGAATAGTTTGCGGGGAGATTGTCAGTAATTATTGTCTTCACAAGATTGAGAAATATCTTGACTCCTTAGATTCTGACACACTGATTCTGTGCAACAATACATGCTAACATTCAATGCAACTCATATCCTCCCCAAAGGTGCATGCATCCAGTTTACTTGATGGTGTACTAGACCTGATCTAAAAAAGAGTTTTGCTTGATGAAAGAGTTGATGCTGAATGGAAAAGAGTACTCTACTATAAAGAGTTACTAAAAACTGCCCATGAGAAATCCTCAAGTAATGTTATTCAACTTACCAACACTCTTAATCATTATGAGGATGTTCAGTGGAAGTTCCAGTCTCTACTCGATGAGATTTCTCTATAAAAGGAACTACAAGAGGGATTGAGAAAAACTCTTGTGTGAGAACAAGTTGATGATAATAATAAGATCAGATTCTTAATCCAAGAAAAATAGACATCAATTTTTGATTTATTTCGATTATTGTATGAGGTCTATTTTTGAATAAAACTATCAATTATTTATGAATAAAATTATTATTATTATATAATTTTTCCTGTGATAGTTTCCAATTACATAGTATGTGCATGAATGTTAATATTATTGCTATGTGTTTTCGGTTTATGGGATGTCTGATTTCGGTTTTCATAACCTTAATATTCGATCTCATATGATGTGAACCCTTATGGTTTGTGTGACTTTTTGATTTAGTGGGATTAAGTTCTAGCCCATGTTGGTAGGATTTATCAAAGGATCATAAGGTGTCTGATTGAAACTCATATGTAAAAAGTCACAATGTGTTGAATCAATTTGTGTTTACATGAGTTGTGTTTAGCAAAAACATATGTGTTTCGGGTTTTCAACTTTTGCTATTGGCACGCATTAGTTAAAACCAATTCAACCTTTCTCTGGTAAAGGTTGCTCTTGTTGTTGTTCTTTTGTTCTTGCGAGAGGATGACAACATACTGGGGGAGAGTTCTAACTTAAACTTGCGCTTAATGATATATCTTTCTGGTGAGAAGAGGATGCAGAATATGAGGTAACGAATTTGTTAGTTAATCATTTTCCTATTTAAGAAAAACCTGCTTATATTGCATATATTTTTCTTTTGCTTAACAAAATTTCGGTACAATTGATATATATTCCATTATGTGTGTATGGATGTGTGTGTGTGTGTGTGATTCAATTGTTTAGGTTAAGAAAAGCTGTGTCAATTTATTTGGCTTATTGTTTGGTATGTTCTTTATTGTTTGGTATCAAGTGTTTTTGCTTACTTGAAATTACGATTGCAATAATGTCTATGTTTGTTTCAATTGCTTAGGTTAAGAAAATAATTGTGCAAGTCAATTTATTTTGGTTTGTATGAATTGTTTATGGATTAACAAAATACGGGATCATTTGTTTAGTCCAATTCGATTCCGGATAAGAGAAACTAAGTTATTCTAATCTTAGTTAGACTTATCAAATTGAAGGATTCGGTTATTCAAGTCTAATCGAATGCCTTAACAAGAAATACTAGTTAAATAACCTAGTACTTGTCTTGTCTAAAGTGAAAGCTCTAAGTTATTGTCTGAATAATTAGAGCCTGATGAGAGAATAAAGTTAATTCTGATCTTTATTTTGGTCTTATCGAAATAAGTGATTGTATATTTACAATCGGTTTAACAAGGGAACTAAGTTTCTTAGTCAATTTTTTAAACTATCAGGGAAAATTGCTTCGGGCAATTGTTTCCTTGATAACATACTAAAACTAAATTATTGGTTATCTAAAGTGGTATGTGAAACCTTCGTGCTTAACTCTTATAGGTTGTACAAGTCTTTTAGTTTTGTAAGATCCTTTCGGTTTGACCTTTATTTGCTCGAACCTTTATCATTTTGTGACAAAAATGGGGAGAAATATATGGAGTAAACAAGTGATTTGCAATCACTAAGTAAGGGGCAATTGTGCTCAAACGTTATATCTAACGAAAGAGTAAAGCATTGACTTAGGGGAAGAAACATATCATATTGTTGTGTGGTAATTATTTACTACAAAAGGGGAATAACAAAGATGTTCGGATTGAAAATCTACCTATCTTACCTTTAGGGGGAGTATAAGCTTTGTTATTCAGATGTCAACAACGGCATTTATTAATTGAATATATGCAGGCTATTGTGTTGTTGAAACTTGGAATCAAGCGTATGTATAATGAATTCTTGTAATTTGTTTATCCATATGTATTAAGAGTTTTGTTACTAAAATTGAAAAAGGGGGAGATTGTTAGAGCATAGCTCGGTTGAACCCACCAAGCGTTGGTATGTCAAGTTTGGTTGTCATATTTTAGTGAATCAAAACTCATCTAAGAGTCGCTTGATTATGTACTAGAGACAACTTCGTATAGGTTAGACTAGAAAGTTTAGGATTATGAGACATACAAGTATTACTCGAAGACCTGAAGAATGTGAAGAAGTAACGAGCTACAACGAGAACATCATCCTTCCTCTTGAGGTTAGTAATATTGGCTGTAACTGTTTCATTCCTAATGTATCTTTCAAGTCGTGCTATATTGAAAACATAACTACGAAGATGTGAATGATTATATTACTCTAGTAGTGAGACATGATCATATGATCATAGTACTAAGGAATTAGACTACGAAGTATAACGCTTATCTTTTGAACTTCGTAGATATGACATCGACATAATCGTATGAATGCTATTGTGATTATGTGTATGGGTAAATGTGAAGATTTCATCATAGGAAACAATGTTTACATTTGTTTAAAGGAAGTACATTCATGAACTTGGTTTATGAATCGAAAGGGAAATCACTAGGCTTATTGGTATTGTTATTCATTGCATATCTTTGGATTACCAATATGTGAGTTAGTAGAACCGGTCATAACTTGTTATGTATCTTGGTATAACTAATCACAATGCCCGACTTATGATTTGGTATGACTGGTTTTTATTAATTAGTGTAACCGATCCTAAGTAATCACACGAGATGGTATGATCGATATTTGTATTTGGTGTGACCGATCCTAACAATTGGTGTGACCGATCACAAAGAGTTGTTTAATCGATCCTTGTAATTTGTGTAACCGGTTCCGATGGTGGTGTAACCGATCTGGTAATTGGTGTAAGATGCTAGTGACTTGTGTAACCGGTTACAAGCAATACCATGGGTATATGGTAACCGGTCCCGTAATTGGCGTGTGATCACAGTGGTCGATGTAACCGGTCCTGGTAACTTGTGTGTCCAATCACAAATAATCCATATGAAGGTATAACCGATCCTAGTGATTGGTAGAACCGATTGAACCCATGATTGTGATTTGATATTTGATCAATCACATAGTTGTTATTGAAATACAGATGAACCAATTCTAAACTTGTTTGGAAGTGTGGTATAATCAATTCCAAGATTGTAAATATGAAAGAGGATTTACAAAGAAAAGATGTCAACATACTTTGAACACGCCTAATAAAGACTCTTATCTTTTATTGTTCAAAGGTATTCTTAATTACTCAAGGAGATCGGTCCGAAATAAATTAAGAATTATTGCAGGTAGATAATATGGAGAAAGTAAAGAAGCAAAAGAGGTTTTTATTGATCAGGATAATATGGCTACTGGATACAATTTCCTTTATATGCATGTAAAGGTAAACTCTAGCTAATTGGATGGGCCACACATCCATGGGCCGTAGGCCTCAGAACACTCCCCTTATGCGGTTCAATACAAAACTTTATACATAGTGCTTCACATATAGTGCTTTGAATGTAGTTCTTCAAATGTCGTTCTCTCCTTGATGACTTGTGCGAAATCAATTGCCTTACTAAAACTTTGACAAGGAAAACCCCAGTGGGATAAAACCTTGGTACAACTCTTCACATGTAAGTACTTCACATGTTGTCTCGTACTTTACATGTAGTTCATCACATGCAATCGATCTTTAAAGATCGATGAGTCTAAGTTAATTGCCTCGTTAAAACTTCGTCGGGAAAAACCCCGGAGGACAAAAGCACGAACTAAAGAAAAAGAGTACAATATTAATTAAACTTAGAACATAGTTAGATGTGTATATCGTTGCCTCATTAATACCTTGACAAGGAAAACCAAGTGGGATAAAAACCTTGACGAGGAAAAAGAGTACAACGTGGCGAGATGCAAGTAAAGGTGATCCAGTGGAGATGATCACTTTGCTCCGTTGAAGTTAACTAGTTGCTTCTTAACTCCTAAGGCAGAAAATCCTCGTGGAAATACAAGACTTACCAGAAATTACATTCCGAGTGTTTGTTGTTGTTTCATTATAAACCTTACCGAGTAACAAAACCATTGAGGAAAAACGGCCTCGGTGAAGGAAAATAGTTCAAGACACCAGATGCTCCCCACGATGTCATGACAATTTTCATTAGTCTAATGGAGTCAAAAGGAGTTTATCACACTATCTTTGGTGACTTGAATATATAATACCATGTCGTTGATTCTGGAAGTTACGTTGCTTAACGAGACTATCGCGTTTCATTTCTTTGATTTAGGTATTTTCAAAGTAATATCAAAGCGATATTTATGTCTTTAACTTTCAACGTACTTGATTTTTTTAGTGTTGTCTCGCTAAAAACCTTGTCGAGTAACAAAACCCTTTGGAAAAAACTATTCTATCGAAGGGAAAAAGAGTGCAACACAACTTCAATTTGAAGTAAAATATGTCGACATCATATCCTTGGATCCTCCTGATTTCGACATCTCCCCTTATTACTTTCGAGTTTTCCATGATTCCTTTAGTCATGTACTTTCGAAATGAATATATAGGTAATGACCTGAAAATAGTTTATTATATCTGCCGATTACTTTCGTTGGAGAAGAGATTATTGTTCCTTCATAATCAACAACCTTTGGATTCTGTTCCTTTAGCATTCTTTTATGTCTTTGCGGGGATAAAACAAACTCATGTCAATGGTTACTTTTGAGTACATGATTACATTCACTATACCATTCCAATGACGTTGCGTTGGCTCGAGCATATCTAGCTAACAAGTTCGAGGATGTAAAATTTAATCGAGTATATTCTTATACTAAGTACAATAATGCGTATATTGTACTTATATATGGGAATTTCATCCCCAACACATCCGTCATCTTCGTTTTAGACGAAATGGTCACTTACTTACATTTGAACCTCATTAATCATAGGAGTGCTATCGGGATTTATGTCTTTATTAAATTTCACGACAACTTTAGACATATGCAATTTGGTGGAATAATATACCACAAGCTCGGCATTCGATTCGAGCTTTCCCAAATTTTTCATCTCAATTTCGGATTTCAAATAGCTTTTAAGGTCTCTTATTACATCAAGAGTAACCCATCATGAAACTGTGCAATCGACATAGATAGCTACAATTCCAAATCGGGAACTTTCTTGTG
The DNA here is from genome assembly GCA_023531295.1 of Papaver armeniacum. Lineage (NCBI taxonomy): Eukaryota > Viridiplantae > Streptophyta > Magnoliopsida > Ranunculales > Papaveraceae > Papaver > Papaver armeniacum. The sequence continues at coordinate 96,987 of JAJJWW010014153.1, forward strand.
AATACGCAAGGAAAAATAACTTACTTGTTTATCCCCTTCAAATCAAATAGCCACTTAGATGGGTATACCACATCCGCCCGATTGCTTCCATCTATAAGTGAGCGTTTCTATCTGCAGAAACGCACTCTATGGTTTAGAGTCACTTGATTTGGGTAACAAACCACTATCAAGTATTTTTGTAAATATCTTCTATCTCTTGATTCTTTTGGAGATACGTAATAACCACATACATATTCGCATTTCAAGTCCTTTTTGAAATTACCAAGCTAACTAAGTAGCGGAACGTTATAACGTTCATTAGAAGAGGACAATTCGAGGCTTTGTGAGAAACCTTGCACCACAAGGCGAGTCTTGATACTGAGACTTCATTCTTCCCCACCCTGTGCTCTATGACAAATAATCATGTATGTACCATAGGCTTTACACTTGGTTGGTTAGCACTACCACACCAAATACCCGTATATTTGCCAAAGAACTAAGTTCTACCTGGATTGCGTAGGCCAAATATCCTATTTATTTGAAATTAATTAAAATAAAGCATGGTTCCATCTCATTGTGCTCTACTTCTGGAGCAACTATTTATGGATTGTATCATCACTGCGCACGCATGATCCTTCCATTGACTCATGTGCATTCTCATAATCCGTCAGGATTTCATTTTTCTATAGAATCATTTAAAACTTCGGAGCGTCCTCCAGTATTGATTCATGGACATAGTCAGAGTCAATAAAATGAGATGATTTCATTAATGATACAAATTAGGTTGTGCCTTACTCATATACTTCCTTTCTAGGTGAGTATTGATCGAACCTGGTGGTCTCTCCATCTTCCTTTGTGGAGCCACGACCTTAACTACACTTCCACCAAGTGTAGTTGCAACACCTAGTCTATGGTGTACCCCATCCGAGGATTTCTAACCTTGCGAGTTGCCGGGCACTGGTATGTGTGATCTTGTCAGGTTGCGATCGATTACTTTAAATCGATTATTTTTTGTCACTTTACTTTTACATTTGTGGAGTACAAGAATTAATGTGAGACACGGTGGGGAACACACCACGACAATTCCTATCGTTCCCTTAGAAACTAATTTTTTCTTATCTTCCCTAACAACGGCTGTGAAGATTTGTCTCATTAAAATGACAACCCGCAAAATCTAGCGAAGAAATCTCCGCCAAAGGTTTTAAAATGTGGATAATCGTTGGAAATTCTTGTCCAACATATCGGTTAATCATTTTGATGACTATCATAGTACGATGTGGATTCGTAAAGGAACATATATAGTGCAACCAAAAATGTGTAAGAACACAAAATGTGCGGCTTATATCCGATTACCAACTGTACGCCAAGAATGGTTGACCAATTGTGGGTCTAAAGCGAATAAGTGAAGATACGTGTAATGTTTCATATTCCCAAGCAGTTAAAGGTAGGTTTGTACGCATAACCATGCCTTAGATACCATGTAACCTTTTGATGATAGCCTTTGCGAGACCATAAGGTATAGGATGCTTTCTGCATTGATCTATTAAATATGCAATAACCATCAAGTCATTTTGATGTACACTAGCTAGCATTTACAAGGGTGGCGAGCCCTTATATATGTATAATATGTGCTTAGTAGTTTCAAACGCAAAATTTCTTGGGAACTATAACTAGTCCAAAATGTCAAAACATTCACGAGCCATAAGTCACTTTAATGGTCCGCGTGCATGAATATTTTTCTAAATTTCACCTTGTTTTCTTTGTAATATGGATTGTTTACCATTTGCATCTTAGGATGGTCTCGATCCTGTTTTACTGAAGACTTTGTAAAATGATCGATATGCTTTCTTACTTAAAAGCAATTTGGGGGGTTGTGCATCTAGTACTTTAAATCTTTCTCCCGTTTTTGTTCATCAAATAAATTGATGTTCGTATGAGTCCTTTCAAAACGATCATCGTGTCACAACCAAAGTGGCTTTTATGGTTATGACCAAAGCTTTGTATGAGTCAATTCAACATTTCATCGCTCGGGTGTCAATACAGTTCAATAATCCAAATCCTATAGTGATTTACATTTCACTAGATTGACTCACTAGTTTCTCTAATACATTAAAGACTATAAAAGATGCATTCAATTACATTCTCATCCTTTGAGTTTCATGATATCCACTTGCATGGGTTTTTTGTGGAATTTAATAGAGTGTAATTATCTCTTGGTACATGTAGAGATTTTATAGCGTCTTTGTTCTATCTTGAATTATTTTTTTTTGATGAAGCTTAGCTCAATGAGTCAATCCTACTTAGTCACATTATAGGAAATAGTTCAACAACTAGTTTAAATTCCTTAAGCTAGTGGAAGAAAAGCAACTATGAGTTAGACACTTGGGTCTTGAGAGTTTTAATAAGTGGTGTTTCCTTGTTACGTAATAAAAGTGGTATTCAACTCCAAGTGCTTTCAGTGAATATATAATACGTGTCACAATATATCTCAAGTGCTTTAGAGAATTTATGTCTCGTGTTTCATTACATAGTCTGAGACATTGGATCTAGTTCAACTCACTAAGATATTCAATTGGCGGGAAAAGTTCTTGTTGCCATTAAAGTTGAAGTGAAAATTGGTTGCTACTATGATACACACATTACATTGTATATACCAATACATATGACCAGGTGCATTTCAACTCTTTCATTTATGATTGGAGCTACAATTACATTTTAGGCCGATCCCATATTTCGGTTGATACTTGTGTATTGGTGTTATTACTACAGGAACAAAAGTATATTTGTCTCATGATACATATGTCCCTTTTCATGCTTTATAGTCGATCGCTAACCCTCATTACTTGGGGGGTTCTTTCCATTTTCAATTTTGTTACATTTAGCTTAATTTGAAAATTTCTTTATCTCAGCGAGGTAGAAAGAGAATCTTACAACACATTCAACCACTTACTTTAAGTTAAATAGTTCTCTTGTTGTCATACTTCAACATATCTTGGTTCGTTAGTATCATGGATGAAGTAGAGAAATGGAAATTTTCGATTCATATTGCCTTTTGTAAGTTCTTCCACAAAAATTGGAATATATGTGATTTTATTTGCAATGTATCTTGTGAAAATACCGACTCTTTAATAAGTCGGGCAGTGGATTACATCCCAAAAGAACATTTCAAATTTGGGCGAGAAAATATTAAATACACAATAATGATGCTCAAAGTACTTTTAAACCCTAAATAAATACATTGGAATTGAGGTGGTACAACCAATTGAACAAAAACCATTCAACTAAAGCCAATATCATATTCAAGAAGAACAAAATAGTATTAAGACCAAATTCTTAATGATCGATACCGACAATCATATTTTAAATTGACCATTTGATGTGGACTTATCTTAAGACCAAAATAAATAAACTAGGCATATTAAAAAACAAATAAATAAGCCTAGTAAGTATTCAATGTAAAAACACGTTATAGTTACACATACCTCGTATTTTGGTTCCCACTTTGTATATGCACAAAAACGGAACGCCCTTGATCCGCACAACCCCAAAAATACAAAAAGCATGGAGCCAGTGGAAACAGACGAGATCTGACCAAGCCCAAGTTATTGGCCGGCCGATCGAAGCCAGGGTGAGCCAGAACGGACCGTCTTGGGTGAATGGACCAACCAGGACATTTCTCTTTCTCCCGAGAATAAACTCTTTCGTCTTTCACGACCAACACATTTATCGTTCTCCACGGACAAACATGGTTTTTCTTCCCGATTTTCCCAGGTCCCAAATCCAGTCATGAAGCAAATCTAATTACAAAACCATTAGATTAAGAATTAAGATTAGATTAATCAAAGTAATGCCTAAGCATAGTGGTATAATTAGCGCATACACGGTCACCCCAAAATAATAATCAAAGTAATTTTTGATTACAAACTATTAATCAAAATAATCCTAATTCCTAATTAAATCAATTTTAGCTAATTCACAGTTAAATCAATTTTCACGCATATTTAAAATACCCAATGTATATGCCAAAATAAAGAACAGTGAAAAGAAAAAAAAAATACGTAGGAGAAAAAGTATATCAACTTAGCGATTTGATTCGTGATTTTAACATTAGCTCGAAACGATAATTGCATAGCTGCGTTGATATAAATCATCCATGAATAGGGAAAAAATAAATCCAATCCATCCGATTTAGCTTTGCGGTTTAGCTTCGTGCATGATAACGTATTAGAGTGGAAAATATGGAGAAAGTAAAGAGGCAAAAGGTGTTTCTGAAAAAGAGGGGGTCTAACAACCACACCCAATATTTCTCTTAGCAATCTGCATGGACAAACTCCAATATACTTTCTAGAGAATCGGCTAGACGAGTCGAGACTCAATCTAGATAAAAAGTATATCGCGAGTTTTATATCTCAATCTCGATTTGATCTTTACTCAAGCAAATAGAGATTTAAAGAGTCTTTATCAAAGAGATAACTTGGATGTACCAAGACCAATATCCAGTGTCGATCAATTTAAATCAACGACCAAAAGGTGGGATATTTAATTGATTGGACGATACACAACTTTGTGATATTTCAATTATATAAACAAATATAATGGAATAAGAAATAACACAGTGTTTATGGGTGAAAACTATTTAGGTTTTGGTAATTTGGGGTGTGTGGATGAGAAATGAGTCTAAACCTTAAACAAATGCTTAACGCGGTGAGTGCTTGTAGATTAGAGAGATCAATACATGTGCAAGTCGGCCTAAACCCAAGAAATGGTCGTTCCGGACTTGTTTCGGTCACAAAGTGAAGGAGATGGGGTTGATCTTAGGGAAAGAAGAAGGTGTTGAGAATGTGAAGGTGTTGGCTATGAATGACTTGTAATCGAGAAAAGTGAAGCAAGCTGAGGTGTAAGCTATCGGTTCAGGTGTTTGAATACGATTGTATCAACACTTGCCTATGTTGCTCTTTGGACTTGTCTTGTGTTGGAAATAGGGAGGAGAACCTATTTATACAAGTCATTTGAGCCTTATTCACGTCTCTCGTGGGAAGTGGAGGAAGTGGAGTGATGGAGTTGTGTGTTGGTGTTGCACGACCAGTCTTGCCCACTTCTCCTGTCATCTCCTAGTCCATGACTTCTGACACGTTCTTGTGATGGCGCGTTGCCTGTTGCAATAACCGCCCGGACCAATACCACGTATGTATCCCCGGTTTGTGACATGATTGATGTCTCGAGTGTGGATCGTGGGACCCGCAGTTGCATGTAATCTTCCAGATTAAATAACTAAGTAATTTAGGAAGTCAATACTTGTGAAGTGTCATATATATTCTGTGGGTACTGCATCATGGTGTGTAGAGTGATGGGTGGTGATTACCATGGCGGCCTCACTAACCAATTAACTCGACCAGGGTTGTATAACCAAGCGGTGAAGTTGGACCAGGCGAGATGATCTTTGAGGCCTCATCTGATAGTTGATGGAATTAGGGTTTGAAGAGGTGCGTGAGCATCACTCTTGAACTTGATGGAATCAAGCTTGGGATACGATTTTGGCAGGCCGATCGTACATGCGTGTAGACGGCATGACGGTGTAGCGCCCATGCCCCCATTATCTCGTGAAAGTGTGATCACGGACCACTCGGTCGTCGTGATCGAGTGGTCAGGAGATCGGTTTCTTGACGACGAATGCAAACAAAGCGCGCATCGTGCCAACCGGGCGCGTTCCAAAGACGACCAATTTTGGTCGGTCTTGTACGATCGATCTGGCGTGTAGGTGGTAGGCTAATGTTCGCCTATACACAGCCCATCCCATGAAAACGTGACTTTGAGCCCACTCAAATCGTCGGCGGCGAGAGTTAGGCGGTCGAGATTAGTTGCAATTGGGAAGTGTATCCACGCTAGTTTAGGCGGACGATTTGGGATACCGAGGCATGGTATGCCTTGGCCAGGCCAGTGAGAGATTGATGGGTCCACGGTGGTCATGTTGGGTATGGCCAGGATCTTTAGCTCGCTCTAATCTTGGGCCCTCAAGGTCGTCTTGGGAAGATGGGCCTCGTGATGCTCAAAACCCTAATTTTGGCTTTCTGGCCGTGTAACCATGCTTTATTGGGTCTGGTGGGATGACCAACCATGGTTGGTCCTTTGTGGAATAGTCGAGGTATGTAGGCGGGCCCACGGTGATTGTGTTGACATCTTTCACAGGCCTTTTGAATCTACATCTACACCCTCCGTCCATCTATACCTTGGATGGATGGTTGAGGCTGTTTTGTGACACATGTGCAGCAAACCCTAATTTAGGGTTTCAGCCCATCCGCTCTGGTTTGGACGTTTTGGCAAGATATGCCAATGCGGAGGCCGACCATGCGGGGTCGCGTTAGTTCGGCAGCGAATATTCCATACACCTTGGGGGTTATGAAGATTGATC